>CAUYQU010097582.1:0-75372 GCA_963574635.1 Cheracebus regulus | reverse complement strand
GCCACTGCACTCTAGCCTGGGCTACAGAGCGAGACTCCAACTCAATTTAAAAAACAAAACAAAACAAACAAAAACCTTCAAAAAAACCTAGGCACTCCAGATGACTTCCTTTGGAATTATCCCTTAACCCTTCATGAGGAGTCAGGAGATGACTCCTGTATTTCAGGCGACAAAATTGGGGCACGACAAAGGTGATCTGCCCATTTCATTCAAATCGCTAGCTAGACGCAGCGTCAGCACTCGAACCGCCGTTTCCCTTGCTTCCAACAGTACACGGGCGACCCGGTGAGCAGAAGGCCTAAGAAGCCAAGCACCAGAGGTTTCTGCCCAGGCGGCACGGAAAGAAACTCGTGGGCTGTTGGCCCCGCCCCACTTTGAAGCTCCGCCCAGGCCAAGAAGCGCAGGGGCGGGGGGGTGAGGGGTGGTTTCCATGGTGACGACAAACAAGGCCCATACTGGAGGGGGCCGCTGCTGGGCCGCTACTCCCGCCGCCGCCATGATTCCCCCCGCAGACTCTTTGCTCAAGTACGACACCCCGGTGCTGGTGAGCCGGAACACGGAGAAACGGAGCCCCAAGGTAAGGACGGCTGCTCAGGGGACAAAGGAGCCTCCAAGCTCCGATGGGGAAAGACACATTCCCGCATTGAGGGTCAGGATTCCCAAGGGACAGGGACTGCAGAGACTGGGAGTAAAAGGAATTGGGAAGTCGGGGAAGGAGGGTGAGAGGATTGTATAGGAAGCCCAGATGTTGGGTGTGATTCCAGAGGGCAGATTTAGGATGGGGAAGAAGGTCACAGGGAGATGGATGGGGCTCACTCTTCTTCGTAGTACCTGGGTCCAAGAATAGATGAGGTAGTGATTTCCCCATCACCAGAGGTGTGAAAGCACGTGCCTGAGCTCCTGTGCCGGGAACACCTGTTCAAGCATTGAGTTGGGACTAGACTTCATGGCCTTCTTCAGCTCTGTGACATAATTTCTGCGGAGAAGACCGACCCAAAGTGGCTAGAGAGGAGGGCTGTGTGGAAGACCTGGAGCATTCTAGAGGTGGGAGTTGTGTAGAGCTGAGCTCCTGAACCATTTCCTGCCCTCACTTGTGCCTTCATCTCAGGCTCGGGCACTGAAAGTCAGCCCCCAGCAGCCTGGACCCTCAGGTCCAGTCCCACAGCCACCCAAGACCAAGCTCCCCTCAACTTCTTGTGTCCCAGATCCTACAAAGCAAGCAGAAGAAATCTTGAATGCCATCCTACCCCCGAGGTAAGAAAGTAGGAGCAGTGGCTGGAAGAATGCCTCTGCTTTTGCATCCTGGATTTTGGGAGTGTGGGAGGAGGCACTGTGCCTCTCTGTTCCTGGCTGGGGTTTCCTCCCAGTATCACAGAGCTCCTAGAACTTACCTGTGGCTGGATCCTGGCAGGGTGGTGGGAGACCTCTTTTCAATCTACCCTCATTTCCTGGATGCCCTCACCCAATCTCATGGCTTTAGATACCACCCTATAGGCCGATGGCTCCCAAATGTGCAGAGGAGAGGAGAGAGCTCTGTCCTCTCCACTAAACTCCAGGCCATATAGTCTTCTACTTCCTCATTATCTTCATGAAGATATCTGATAGACATCTCAAACTCAACATATTCGAACAATCACAGTTTCTTCCTCCCCCAGTCTGCTCATTCCCTGTCTTCTCCTTTTTACTAGGGACTCAAGCCCCCTTTCATTCCTTTTGATCACTCTCACACCATGTGTCCTGTCCTTCGTCACATTCTTTTTGCTCCACCTTCAAATTCTTTCCCAAATCCAACCACTTTTCACCACCTCTGCTTCCACCGTCTTGCTCCTAGCCACTGGTGGCCACTCGCACGGCTGCAATGGCCTCCTATGTGAAGTGCTGCTTCCACTCTGCTCCTACAATCTATCCTCCATACAGCCCCTAAGTCATAAGTCAGATCATGCCAGTCTCTGTCAGAAACTCTTTCGTAGCTTCCCATCTCAGACTAAAATCAAAAGTCCTTACAATGGCCTGGAAGATGTGGCATGATCTGGCCTATGATATATCCCTGACCTTATCTCCTGTTATTTTGTTTCTCGTTCACTGTGCTGAATCCACAGGGGCCTCACTTGCTATTTCTGGAGTGCCTTATCACTCTCCCACCACAGCTGGTGTTTTCACTGCCAAAGATGCTCTTCCCTTGATATTCCCTTGGTTCCCTTCATTTCTTCACTCAGGTCTTGCTCCGGTATCATTTCTTCCAGGAGGCCTTCCTTGAGAATTCTCTACAGAAGAGCAGCCTTCCCCAACATGATCTCCTTTCCTTGCTTTTTTCTTCTGCAGCCACCTTGATCATGGACATGCCTTTTCAACTGTTTTTATGTAATAAGTTGACAGCACAGTTTGTAAGTCTATGAGGAAAAGGGAAACAGTCAAAGAAAGACTGTCATCTCCTCTGAGATAGAGGTCAAAGGACGGGGGTAACTTGTCAGTTGATTCCCTCCCACCAATGACACAAATCCTCTTTCCCATGGCAGTTCTGCCTTCAAACTTTCTCCCTGTGATTCCACAGCCTGGCCACCTCCGGCACAAAGTTCGTTATGGGGGTCCATGCAGGCACACACCTTCAAGAACCTCCCCACCCCTGAAACACACATCTGCCTCTTTCTGGCTTGCACAAGGTTTGTGATGTCCTGTTTTCCCACTCCATAATTGGTGGGTAATTCCTACTGTTCAGATGAAGCAACAACCGTGAATCAGCTCTCAACATGTTGGGAGAGTAAGATCTGGGACAGTGGGGGATGATTTCACAGTGGCCCCTTGCCACAGTGGAAATTGCCCACCACCTACTCAATTCCCAAGGTCCCTGTGGAGGCAGCATGGTGGGTGTGGCTTTGGAGCCTCACACCCCTAGGGATGGAGGATTCTCAGGCAGGGGGCTCAAAGGGCCCTCTCTCCTCCTGTGCTGGGAATCCTCAAGTCAATGGGTTTTGCTCAGCCTTGCTGTGTCTACCACAGGGAGTGGGTGGAAGACACGCAGCTATGGATCCAGCAGGTGTCCAGCACCCCCAGCACCAGGATGGATGTAGTGCACCTCCAGGAACAATTAGACTTAAAGCTGCAGCAGCGGCAAGCCAGGGAAACAGGCATCTGCCCTGTCCGCAGGGAACTCTACTCACAGTGTTTTGGTGAGTGAGCCAGGTGAGGGGTGGGCACTGCACACTACCTACTGCTCCCTTCCCTTCACCTTTAGCACAGATCCAAGCCTGAGGACCCTGGAGCTGGAGCCCACCTCATGCTGGAATCCCCTCTTCTCCTCCTGCCTGACCCACCCAGCAACAGCTAAATGGCCCCTTCCCAGCCCAGCCTCTTCTACAAGTCCTCCAGCTGCCAGTCACTGTATTCTTGGCAACTTAAGTTCCTCACTCCTTAGCAGATGTTTGGAGTAAGACGAGAACTTCCATCTGATTTTTATCAAAGATTTCTATAATAAGTATGTGCTAATTTTTTAATCAGAAAGATTAATATTCAGTATTTACATCCATTCATCACTCTTTGGCCCTTGGTCCAGAAAAAATATTGTAATTTGTTGTTAACTGACGACACGAGAGATTTAAGATGTACCTCCCTGAGTGCTGGTGTCAAATGGCTGTCCCAGCCCAGTCTCACTGGCCTTCATGTATGCTGATCTGCAAACCATCTCCAAACCCTCAGGCAGCTGCAGCGTCTAGCAGGTTTCCCTATCTGTGTGTGATTATGGTTTGCCCTCCAGGTCAGCATTTATGGGGAGATAGGTGAGCAAGCTCTAGACCCTGGCTTTTCCAGGCCCAAACCAGTGCAACCAAGGGGGCACACAGGATGTCCCAGCTGCTTGAAAACAGCTAATGGGCTGGGCACAGTGGCTCATGCCTGTAGTCCCAGCACTTTGGGAGGCTGAGGCTGGTGGATCACATGTGGTCAGGAGTTTGAGACCAGCCTGGCCAACCTGGTGAAACCCTGTCTCTACTAAAAATAAAAAAATTAGCTGGGAGTGGTGGCAGGCGCCTATAACCCCAGCTACTTGGGAGGCTGAGGCAGGAGAATCGCTTGAACCCAGGAGGCAGAGGTTGCCTTGAGCCAAGATCACGCCATTGCACTCCAGCCTGGGAGACAGAGCGAGACCCTGTCTCAAAAAAAAAACAAAAAACAGCCACCATCTTTAAACAGAAAAAGTCTTTTTTTTTTCTTTTTTTTTTTGGTGGTAGGGACAGAATCTCACTCCATCACCCAGGCTGGAGTGCAATGGTGCAGTCTTGGCTCACTGCAACTTCTGCCCCCAGGGTTCAAGCGATTCTCTTGCCTCAGCCTCGAGTAGCTGGGACTACAGGTGCCTGCCACCATGCCTGGCTAATTTTTGTATTTTCAGTAGAGATGGGGTTTCACCATGTTGGCCAGGATGGTCTTGAGCTCTTTACCTCACGATCCACCCACTTCTGCCTCCCAAAGTGGTGGGATTACAGGCGTGAGCCACCTCGCCTGGCCAAAGTCAGTTTTTTTTCCTAATAGTACCCAGTTTTTACCTAAGGCCAGAAGGGAGGGGGTCTGGGGCTGTAAACACACCAGAACGTCTTGTCTGCCTCTGCCCTGGCTGACCCAGGCTAGTTGTGCTACTCGCAAGCGCCAAGTTCAGAGGTGTGAACCCTGCATGGCAAGGTTCTTTGGGCCACTGAAGGGACCCTCCCTGAGGCCTTGTCTGAGGCCTTGTACTTCGTCTCCAAGTGAGAACACCCTAATATCCTTCCCCAGAGGAAGGGTGTTTGCAATAGACATAGCGAAGTTCCCTCCCTGCGCCCTGTCTGATCTCATGGTGTGTGTGCATTGGAAGATGAGTTGATCCGGGAGGTTACCATCAACTGTGCGGAGAGGGGTCTGCTGCTGCTGCGTGTCCGGGACGAGATCCGAATGACCATCGCTGCTTACCAGACCTTGTACGAGAGCAGCGTGGCGTTTGGCATGAGGAAAGCACTGCAGGCCGAGCAGGGGAAGGCAGACATGGAGAGGAAAGTGAGTAGGGTTTGCCAGGACCCTTGGGCCCCTGACTCTTCTGTAAACCTCAGAGCCATGTGCTTGTCAATCCAGCACTACATTCTGGCCTTCTAAGGTGCTCTCATGACATTCAAGACCTCTGGACCTGCATCACCTCAGTAAGGGACCCCTGGCTGAGTTTGATGACCAGCCTGGTGGTCTTGGGAGAGTTGTCTCTGCTGTGGACGCTCCATGCCAGGCACTGACCTCCCACTGTGTGGCCTTACATACCTTGGCAATGTCTTGTGTCCCATGTCCCTTCCATCCAGGCTCTCATGCCTTTCCGTCCACCTGGCCATATCCCAGGATGACTGGGCATTCTGTACTTAGATTGCAGAATTGGAGACGGAAAAGAGAGAGTTGGAGAGGCAAGTGAACGAGCAGAAGGCAAAATGTGAAGCCACTGAAAAGCGGGAGAGCGAGAGGCGGCAGGTGGAGGAGAAGAAGCACAATGAGGAGATTCAGTTCCTAAAGCGGACAAATCAGCAGCTGAAGGTAATCAGCGCAGTCGGGGGTGGAGGTGCTCACTGCCCCGAGACCCAGCTCTGCAGGTCAGGCATTCCGTTCTTTTTTCACGGCTCTTAGTTTGTCCACATGCACTGCCAAAGAATAAAGGAAGCTGACTTTGGTGGTGGGAGAGGGGAGGACTCCAGAGGGAGGTCTCTATTCTCAACTCCAAATCCCCGTGGCACCTCAGCCTGGCTCTCCAGTGGAGGATTTTTACCCCTGGAAAAAAGCTGCCAATCCTCCGGGGAGAGGTGGAGATGGCAAAAAGTGGAACTGCTTTCCCCTGGAAGCTAGTATGTTGGAGCCTTCCTGGAGGGCGCTGGGCTCCAGCTGGCTTGTGTGGTAGTGCCGTCCCACTGCTGTCTTCTCTGAGGCACTGTTTTGGGGCATAGCCAGGGAAGAAGTCAGAACCAGTGGGCGGCAGGACCCTTTGGGAGGAAGAATCATTTCAAATCAGAAACCTTCCTCAGGAATGTGGTCGGGGAACCCAGCTGTAGGTGTTCTTCCTCAAAGCCCAATGCTAGCAGGGGATTATTATTTTTTTTTTTTTTTGAGACAGCGTCTCACTCTGTTGCCAGGCTGGAATGCAGTGGTGTGATCTCTGCTCACTGCAACCTCCGCCTCCTGGGTTCAAGCCATTCTCCTGCCTCAGCTTCCCGAGTAGCTGGGACTATAGGGGCGTGTCACCACACCCAGCTAATTTTTGTATTTTTAGTAGAGACAGGGTTTCACCATGTTGGCCAGGCTGGTCTCGATCTTTTGACCTTGTGACTTGCCCACCTCAGCCTCCCAAATTGCTGGGATTATAGGCATGAGCCATAGTGCTGGCCTAGCAGTGTACTTTTGTCCAGCTGAGGTGATAGGAGGGAGGGGGCTGGTGGACACAGCCGGGCAGGAGCCATGCTACAGGCGCGACAGTTCCCAGCTGTTTGCTCCAAAGGTTCTCAAAAGGTGGGCCCCAAACCAGCATCATCCTCACCTGGAAAATTAAGGAAGACAGATTACTGGGCCTACCCCAGATCCACTGAATCAGAAAATTTGGGGTTGGGATCCAGCAATGTGCATTAACAAGGTCTCAAGAGATTCTAATGTTTGCAGAATTTTGAGCATCCCTGTTCTGGAGAGATGGCCTACTGACATTTAGTGGCTTTCTCCAATGGCCCTGGCCACAGGACCCTGGATGATCTCCCTCTCCTCCCTAGGCTCAGATAGAAACTTTACAGTCTTGACATTGGCAGGCTTGTTAGGTCTATACACCAGCAGGTCTGGCCATTTGCAATAGAAGTCTTTCTATTAAACACTACTGGAACTTTTCTTGTTGCTGAAAAGTTAAACAAAAAGAAAAGCAAGAAACTTTCAGAGCCAGAGATGACTGTTTACTTAGCAGCCTCCAAGGCTGCTTTCCTTAACTGCTGTATTCCTTTTTCATAAGCCTGAGTTCCTCAGCTCTTCCTGTATTAGCAACAAGAGCAAACCAAACACCTTAGCATCTTTCTAACACTTAAAAGCAATCTTGTGGCCAGGCAAGGTGGCTCACGCCTGTAATCCCAGCACTTTGGGAGGCCGAGGCGGGCCAATCACCTGAGGTCAAGAGTTTGAGACCAGCCTGGCCAACATGGTGAAACTTCATCTTTAGTAAAAATACAAAAATTAGCTGGGGATGCTTCCAGGCACCTGTAATCGCAGCCTCTCAGGAGGCTGAGGCAGGAGAATCGCTTGAACCTCGGAGGCGGAAGTTGCAGTGAGCCAAGATCACGCCATTGCACTCTAGCCTGGCAGCCTGGGGGACCAGAGTAAGACTTTGTCTCAAAAAAAAAAAAGAAAAAAGCAATCTTGTAATCCTTAGTGTGAAAAATTCTTTATAAGTGAGCTTTTTTTTTTTCTTTCGATAATGGAGTTTCGCTCTTGTTGCCCGGGCTGGAGTGCAATGACACGATCTCAGCTCACTGCAACCTCCGTCTCCCAGGTTCAAACAATTCTCCTGCCTCAGCCTCCCAAGTAGCTGGGATTATAGGCACCCACCACCATGCCCAGCTAATTTTTTGTATTTTTAGTAGAAAAGGGGTTTCACCATGTTGGGCAGGCTGGTCTCGAACTTCTGACCTGAGGTGATCCACCTGCCTAAGCCTCCTAAAGTGCTGGGATTACAGGTGTGAGCCACTGCACCCGGCCTTTTTTTTTTTTTTGATATGGAGTTTTGCTCTTGTTGCCCAGGCTGGAGTGTAATGGCACGATCTCAGCTCACTGCAACCTCCGCCTCCCAGGTTCAAGCGATTCTTCTGCCTCCGCCTCCTGAGTAGCTGGGATTACAGGTGCCTGCCACCACACTCAGCTAATTTTTTCAGTGGCTCAATCTCAGCTCACTGCAACCTCCACCTCCCAGATTCAAGCAATTCCCCTGCTGGGATTACAGGTGTGTGTCATCATGCCTAATGTTTTGTATTTTAGTAAAGATGGGGTTTCACTGTGTTGGCCAAGATGGTCTTGATCTCCTGACCTCGTGATCTGCCCGCCTCAGCCTCCCACAGTGCTGGCATTACAGGCATGAGCCACCGAGCCTGGCTTAATTTTTTGTGTTTTTAGTACAGATGGGGTTTCACCATGTTGGCCAGGATGGTCTTGAACTCCTGACCTTAGGTGATTCACCCACCTAGGCCTCCCAAAGTGCTGAAATTGTAGGCGTGAGCCACTGCACCTGGCTGGAAGTGAACAATTTTTTTTTTTTGAGACCGAGTCTCTCTCTGTTACCCAGGCTGGAGTGCAGTGGCACCATCTCGGCTCAGTGCAGCCTCTACCTCCTGGGCTCAGGTGACCCTCCCACCTCAGCCTCCTGAGTAGCTGGGATTATAGGTGCACGCCACCACGCCTGGCTAATTTTTTTGTATTTTTAGTGGAGCTAGGGTTTCACCATGTTGGTCAGGTCAGTCTCGAACTCCTGACCTCAAGTGATCCATCTGCCTGGGCCTTCCAAAGTGTTGGAATTACAGGCGTGAGCCATCGCACCTGGCCAAAGTGAGCTATTTTTATTGGCTCAAAGCTGCACTGCAAATAAAGCAGCTTTGCTGTCTCCAGGATATACCTACCTAAAGATCTGTCCAGTATTATTTTATTGGCTGCCAGAGAAGCATAGTAAATAACTCCCAAGTGTCTTAAGCTTTACATAAAGAAGGAGAGCTCTCAGCTGGGCACAGTGGCTCACGCTCATAATCCCAGCACTTTGGGAGGCCAAGGCAGGTAGATCACCTGAGGTCAGGAGTTTGAGACCAACCTGGCCAACATGGTGAAACCCAATTTCTACTAAAAATACAAAAAGTAGCCAGGTGTGTTGGTGTGCACCTGTAATCCCAGCTACTCGGGAGGCTGAGGCAGGAGAATCACTTGAATCCGGGAGGCAGAGCTTGCAGTGAGCTGAGATCATGCCATTGCACTCCAGCCTGGGTGACAAGAATGAAACTCCATTCCCTTCCCCAACCCCCAAAGAAGAGGGACAGCTCTCTACTCACTTGGCAGCATTTCTCTAATAATTAGTAGGTGTCAAGTTGTCTCAGTGGCTGCAAATTTGCTGTCTCCCAAACCTCTGGTCCCAGCAGAACTCCCGGGATCCTAAACCAGAGAGCCAAATGTTGAACTTAGCAGATATATTCTGGCCTGAAATCTGAGCCATGGAAAGCCATTACAAAAATGCATTCAATATCCTTTTCAATGCTTTATATCATACCCAGAGCCATGACTGTGTGGAAGCCAGAACAGCTCTGGCCTCTCCTCATGTACTAAGACCGTATGCAAAGCCAGAAACTAGCTAATCTAGAAAATATGGATTTGGGGATGAAGGGGAAAAAGAACCCTTGGAGTGAAGCATTTGGATTATTCTTCCCAGAGGCTTTTATCACCTGTCAGCTATTAGTATCAGGCTGCAAGTTTTAAGTATTAATGGACTTTGTTTTTGTTTTTCAGGCCCAACTGGAAGGCATTATTGCACCAAAGAAGTGATAACTTCCACATGGTGTCTACCCCATCATAAGCCCTTTGTAATAAAAAGCTAGTTTCCTGAGTGAACAAGCCTTACCCTCCCCTAACCACCTAGGCATTTGTCAGAAGTCACACTATTGCTCCAATGTCATGAAACACCGAAGGTCTGCCAGCCAGCCTCCTGTCTGGGCAATGGAAGATGGTGTGGCCCTGTTAGTCTCAGGGTGTGGCTTACTAGCCAGCCTTGGGATCTGCCAGCTCAGATTCTAAGAAAGACACTGCTTTCTCATCATCATTCTATACCAGCACTTATTTCTGACCAGATGAAGCTGCTGCTCTGCCCCTCAAACTTTTGGTTCACAGTTCATCTTCTGCCTTAACCTGGGCTTCTGGCCTTATTTAATGTCTTTTTATCCCTACTCTAATGCATTTCTATAAACTCATTTTGGAGCTCTGGTTTTTCTGCTGTACTGTATTACCCCCACTTGCCAGTCAACTGGACCCCTTCCTCCTCACTTTCAGACTACTTAGCTTAGTAAATGTTTGCCAGAAAGGAATACCAGTCACAGTGGCCTTTGTGAGCTGTCTGCAACGAGCTCTTCCCCCAGCACAGATTTGTTCACCTTATCCTGCAGAAAACCAACCCCTGACTCTGTACTCCCCTAAGTAGTTATGTTGATTAACAACTGAAGAGGAAACCAAATCTCACATGCAGGTCTAATGACTAATGATTGGACTATGGCCGCTAGCCAACTGCATTTTAGTATTTCTCTTCCACTCTCCTGGTTTTGTAGACCCAGATTGAATGAGTGACATAAATCTTCAGTTCAGGCCAGGCCAGGGTGGGCTAGAATGGTAAGCTGGAGGACTTCCATCCTTCAGTCAGGCTGCACAAGTAACATTACCTAGAAGGCACTAACATTATCAGGTTCCCAGAGGTGTGAAGAAGGGACTCTGCTTAGCAGAGCTTCCGTCTGCCATCCGTCTTGGGTCCAGTGAGCTTCAAGGCTCACAATGGAAGCAATGTTGTCCCCCAGAAAACCTGTGTTCCCAAGCTGTACACACCACACACACAGTTATCTGGAATCTAAGGGGCAGCTTTTACCCTGATCCAGTATTCTGAGGAATTACAAGGCTCCACTCAAATGACCTGCCCGTGTTGTCATTTCCATGGGAAAGAACCCTTTTCAAAAGATCTGTTACTTCCAGGATTCTACGACAGGAATGTACGTGCCCTAAGTGGGTCCACTTCACAGACTCAATGAGGAACAGGTTACTGTAGTTTTTTTTTTTTTTTTAAGATGGAGTCTCACTCTGTCACCCAGGCCGGAGTGCAATGGCTGATCTCAGCTCACTGCAACCTCCAGCTCCCGGGTTCAAGCTATTCTGCCTCAGCCTCCTGAGTAGCTGGGATTACAGGTGCTCAACACCACGACCTGCTAATTTTTGTATTTTTAGTAGACATAGGGTTTCACTATGTTGGTCAGGCTGGTTTAAAACTCCTGACCTTGTGATCTGCCCACCTCAGCCTCCCAAAGTGCTGGGATTAGAGGCATGAGCCACCATGCTTCATATTTCAAAGCCCAGGCCACGTACACTAACGTCATTGAAATCTGCAGTTCTATATGCTTCTATTCCAAATTGTTCATTACCACTAAAAAAGAAATACTACCCTTTCCATTTTGTAGACCTCATCTCCTATTTCTGTCAGACATTTACATGACAGGGTGACTGAATGAACCTCTTAGTTCATCTACAGTCTACCTGAAGTACTAGACTTTCAGACTGTATCACTGAAATCCTTAAGGGTGAGGAGGCTTTATTTCCCTAGCGCTGGTGAAGGGCTTCAACTGTCAAACCTCGGAACAAATGCATTATGGCCTTAGAAATGCCAATGGGGCAGGAAGAGAATGAACACAATTTCTAATTGTATGTTTTTGTATAATTTAATAAAAACTTTTTAAACATTACTCTTTTATCTGAATTTTTTGTGTTTGTGTTTCTGTCCCTCCGAGTCATTGGTTTTCTTTTTGTTTCTGTTCCTATTTTTCACGTTGTGTGTTTCATAGTAGCGCACACCAACTTTTCTCGGCCGTTGCTGCCGTTCTGCTCGCCTCCGCTGGAAAAAATGGTAAGAAAAGATGAAGAAGAAAAAATGAACAACCAAACCTTGAAAGTCATTCACAAAACAGGAGGCTGTGCTTCTCATCTCTGTGTTCTATTTCCCGTGCTGCTTCCACAGCTACTGGAAGCAGTGCTAACAAGGGAGGGCTCTCCCGTAGACCTAAGGTTACTCTTCCATTGTCACTTGTGAAACTCCAAGTCACAAATCTCCATGTGGTCCAACCCTTATCCAATGTGTGCATCCCTTCTGCAGCACTCTTGACAAGTCTGCAGTAAGGCTGAGAGTGCTACTGCTAACTACTCCCTTCCCCAGAGGGCCCACTCCAGCTCTGAACAGCTCAGATCTAAAGCTGTCCTTCACAGAGGTCAGTGATCTGCCCAAACACATCTGCTCATCAGGTCATTTCCCTCGGGACTACAAAGTGACTCCTCAGACGATAATCCAACGCTACGGAGATGTTGATTAGAAACTCCTCAAGGACCTTCATCCAGTGGGCCAGGCCTTGACCCTATTTATCTGACTTCAACTAGGTCACCGAGGACTGAGGTTCCTGGGATTCAGCTCTGGACCATTTGTTTCAGTGGGTCTTGACAACGGGACTTCTATTTACTCTAATTGGGTCATACTAAGACCTACAACACTTACTTCTTTTGATGTAAGCGCCCTGGGAGCTTTATTTGAATGTTCCTGTTCCTCTTCCCTTTGTGCCTTCCGCTTCTTTCCCTTTTTGGAAGGTGCTGGATACAAATGATACACAAACAGGAATTTTCTACTGAAAATCTGTCTATAAACCCAATGGTGGGAACAAACTTGACGTATCAGAAGGAGAAGGACACCCAATGTGGATAGAGCGGGTAAGCAGCGTGGTGAGTAAAGCAGGCCAAGGGGAGGCCGCCAGGTCAGGATGCCCTGAGCCACACACTCAGTGTGGAAGCTGATGCAAATGGAGGAAAGGATAAATGCAGGAAACATGCCCCCATCTTTGTCTGTGGACTCACCATTGGATTCTAAGGTTAACAATGAACCCTTTCTAAGAAGTTTCCTGAATTGCCAATTTAATCCTAAAAGATGTGCAGAATGAAAAGCGGTAATTTAATTTGCATAATAATTTGCATAACAGTATGTGAATTTAATCTGCCAGATACGATAAATATTTATGTGGATGACTATATGAGATAATTTGGAGACTGAACTTAGGTTTCTCAAAGCTCTAAAGATGCAAATTACATCTAAATGATTGAAATAATTTATCTTCACCTGTATCATCTACATCTTCTTCCAGGGTTTTTCTTTGTTTTTCAGGTTTTGCAAATATCTTTTCGCTCAGTCCCTTGGATATTCTGAAACAGAAAAGCAAAGTAACATTCCTCTCACTCGTCCAAATCACATGCTGACCTGGAGACCTGAGACAGACTAAGGAACGCCACTCCTATCCATGTAGTTTATCTCCAGTGGAAGAAGTCAGTACCCAACATGTTTGTGCCTCCCTGGTGTTTCTAAAAGATTGGACAACCAAGCTTCTCATACTGAACGAAGCTGAATTTTACAAAATTTACAGCTCACTTTAAAAAAATGGATAACAGCAAGTGGTGCATGATGGTAGTCCCAGCTACTTAGAAGGCTGAGACAAGAGGACTGCTTGAGCCCAGGAGCATGAGGCCAGTCTAGGCAACATAGTGAGACCCCATCTCAAAAAACAAACATAAAAAAACCCAACCAACCAATCCACCAAACAAATGGCAATAACTCCATGTAAAAATACGGCTCCAGTACTCATGGCAAATTTATGGGAAAGGAACGAACAATCTGCAATTTGTGAGAAGATGAACATATTACCTGACTGCTGAAAACTTTTTGGCTTTGGCTTTGTCTAAAAACTTCTGATATTTGGCGATCTTCTCATCCAGGGCTTTAATAACAGCTTTGGTGTCATTTCCCACATGTTCCTCCTCGGATTCCGAGGAAGATTCTTCCACAGCGTCTCTTTGTTGCTCCTGTTCCTCCACCTCTTCATCAGAAAAGCTGTCAAGCTCTTCCTCAAGATCTGACATCTCTACAGGAAC
Organism: Cheracebus regulus; assembly: GCA_963574635.1. Classification (NCBI taxonomy): domain Eukaryota; kingdom Metazoa; phylum Chordata; class Mammalia; order Primates; family Pitheciidae; genus Cheracebus; species Cheracebus regulus. Next base: position 61,665 of record CAUYQU010097582.1, on the reverse strand, counting down.
CAGGTCATCCTCAGAAAACTGAGGCACCACGTTGATTTTGCCAAAGTTCTGCCGAACTCGTGCGAGAATCTGCTGCATCTCTGTGTTAGCATCGCAGTGACTGTTCTCTTCCGTTTCTTTCTTAATGATGGATTCTGACCCTTCACCTGCAATTTCGGTGACTTCCTCTCCTGGATAATTCTGGGCTGCTTCTGGGACAACTTCCAAAGATGAGGAGGGTGGAAGCTATTAAGGGGTGGAAATGGGGGAGAGAAACAGAATCAGAAAATGAAAACTGGAATTTCTAACTTGCTCTTAAATAGTCCTCTTCTCAGGACTAAGGGAAGGTATTGAAAACACCCAAATTTGCGTCATTTCATTAATCTATTTTTAAGCCAATGTACATTAAACCCAGAGACCAGTATTAGGATTAAAGGAATACATGTATAGTTCCATAGCATGAGGCAACTAAGAGTATTTAAACCATTAAAACCAACCAATGATTTACCATAGACAAGCAAGGCTCCCTAGACCTTCGGTAGGGGGCTGCTGATATAAGCACATGCAGAATCAGCACACACAACTATGTAAAAATGAAGGCCGGGGGGATGTTAAGGATTAGAACAGTACTCAGAGAGGCATTTGAGGAGGTCCTCCGATTTAAGTGTGTCCTCCAAAATTCCTATGTTGGAAACGGATATGGTTTGGCTGTGTCTCCACCCAAATCTCATCTTGAATTGTAGCTCCCATAATCCCCATGTGTTGTGGGTGGGACCCAGTGGGAGGTAACTGAATTACGGAGGCAGAGGTCTTTCCCGGGCTGCTCTCATGATGAATAAGTCTCACGAGATGTGATGGTTTCACAAAGGAAAGTTCCCTTGCACACACACTCTTGCCTAATGCCATGTTAGACATGCCTTTGCTCCTCCTGCACCTTCCGCCATGACTGTGGAGCCTCCCCAGCTCTGTGGAAATGTGAGTCCGTTAAACCTTTTTCTTTATCAACTACCCAGTCTCAGGTATTTCTTCATAGCAGTATGAAAACGGACCAATACAGAAACTTAATCCCCAATGCAGCAACAGTATTGGGAGGTGAGGCCTTAGTAAGAGGTGATTAGATCAGGAGGGCTCCATCCCCATGAATGGACTAATGTGATCTCAAGAGGGACTTAGTTATTTTAAGAGTGAGTTTGTTATGAAAGCAAGTTTGACCCTCTCTTGCTTGCTCTTGTCTTCCCACTTTCCACAATGGGATGACCCTTGTCAGATGCTGGTGCCCTGATACTGGACTTCTCAGCCTCTAGAACCATAAGTCAAGACAGTTTCTGTTCATTATAATTACCCAGTCTGCAGTATTCTGTTAGAGCAGCACAAAACAGACTAAGATAGGTGGCATCTTGAAGCAAGAGTATAAGGTAAGGAGGGGGCCTTCTGTGAGTGAAGAGAGTTCATAACGAGCACTAAGTCTGGGGACCCTGAAATGACTGGCCTGTTTTAGATGACTGCAAAGATAAGTATGTGCCAAGCTTTCTACTGGCGTTTCACATGTATAGTATTTTATCCTTGCAATAGAAACTCACAGAATTTAAAGTGATTTTCAAAGGCAAGAGTGGCCGGGCAAATCACTAAATAAGTATAGAACTATAAAATCCAGGAAACCACATATAAAATTTGAACATACATTTTTCTAGGAAGGGCAATTTTTGGCTTTCAGTTTCTGAAGGGGTTTCTCCCCTCAACCAAAAAAGGAAAACCAGAATCACAAAGTAAGGCACACAATAGTGAAACTGCCTCCACAGGACTGACAAGGACTACCTGCTGAGTTCTGGACAGAAGTATGATTATAATTAAGCACTAATCAAGGGGCACTTTGGCCTATTTCCTTGTTGCTAAAAGTCCCCCAACACTAGGTACTGCCCATTTGCATCCCCACTGTCCCTACAGGCAGGATTTCTGACATTCAGGTTCTAAGACTGTGTAAGAATTGATGTGCACCCTCATTGTTCCCATACACAAGATATCTGACATTAGAACCATAAGGTTTTTGTTTAAAGATTGCTTAAAATGTTTTTTCAGATCCCTAATTCCAGCAACCAGTTTGAAGATTCCCCAAGAAATGGGATCTGCATGAGAACACAGCTTCCTCATCTCCCTGTCCTGTGACTTCATCCTTCACTCTTCATCCAATCAATGATTCTCACTCCAGCCCACTCCAAAACCCTTTAAAAACACTAACCCCAAACTCCTCTTGGAGATGGATTTCATGATTCCTCCCATCTCCTCCTTTGATGACCCTATGATTAAACCTCTTTCTCTGCTGCAACCTGGTGGTGTCTCAGCATATTGACTGGCTGTGTACACTGGGCAAGAAATCTATTATGGTTACAATATTTCTTAAGAATTGGCAGGGCGTGGTGGCTCACGCCTGTAATCACAGCACTTTGGGAGGTTGAGGTGGGTGGATTACCTGAGGTCAGGAGTTCGAGACCAGTCTGGCCAACATAGCGAAACCCCATCTCTACTAAAAATACAAAAATTAGCTGGGCATGGTGGCACATGCCTGTAATCCCAGCTACTTGGGAGACTAAGGCAGGAGGATTACTTGAACCTGGGAGGTGGAAGTTGCAGTGAGCCAAGATCATACCACTGTACTCCAGCCAGGGCAACAGAGCAAGACTCTTGTCTCACAAAAAAAAAAAAAAAAATAGTAGTACCTGAACTACTTATCTATACTTAATGACTAGATATGGAGGAAGGGCTGAAGATAATGCCAATGTTTCCACACAGGGTCCCAAGAGAGCAGTGATACGGACATCAAGATTGATCCTAGAATCCAGCTGCTAACTCAAAACCCTCTAATGGCTTCCCACCATGCCACCCTCCCCTGGCCCACAGTGACCTTGCCTGGAACATTCTCCCTAGACACTCCCATGGCTCCTGTCTCATGTTAAGGACTCTGCTGAAGTGCCACTGCCTCAGAGGCCTTCCCTGACCACCCCACACAAAGTACTCTTCGTCTCCCTCAAACTCCATAGCCTGGTTTAGTTCTCCTCACAGCATGCAAGACTTCCTGACATTATATATTCATCTGCTTACTGTCTCCCTATGATATAAATATCACATTTCCTGGCACAGATCTCCTAAGGCCCTCAAAATTTCCTGAGCGATGCTTATCTTTTGTCATTGGTTACAAGCCCCTTTCCACCACACCTGAGTTTATGCTAATGTGGTGACTCATGATGGAGCCCTAGAAAGCTTCAGGATGGGGATGCGCTGGTCACAGAAAGACCAAGCACTTGACCTCGTGGTTGGTGCTTTCAGCCGCTCAGAGGAAAGAAGGGAGACTGGAATTGAGCCTATCACCAACTGCCACAGATTTCATCAGTCACGTCTATGTAATGATGGGGTTGGGAAAGCTCATCCTGAGTTCTGGGAGCCCTTCTGGCAAATTATCAAACTCCAGAACGCCTGAATTTGTTGTCAGCCAGGCATAAGTGTGGACAGCCTGGAGGTGGCATCTGAAAGAGGTGCAGTCTTATGGGACTGCGTCCTTAACCTGTGGGGTCTGTGCTAACTCTGGGAGTTAGTGTTAGAACAGAAGTGAATTGTTGGGACACTTGGCTGGCATCAGAGAACTGCAGAACTGGGATGGAAAAACAGTATATATTTGGTGTCAGAAGAAAACACACACTCCTCTGCTGGAATATATGTGCAGGAGAGAAGCAGCTTGTCAGCTTCTCACCACAGCACCTCCAGTACACAGAAGAGTCCCTGGCCCATAGGAGACGCTCAACGTGGGACTGCTGAGTGAATGTATCAATGAATGAATGATGCAATGCACATGAAAAGGGAGAGAAACTTTTGTTGGGTTGTTTGATGGTTTGGGCAGGGAGAAGGGAGAAAGTCAATTAACATCCGTTTTAGGCTAACTTCCAAATGCTGCAGAATACATTCAACTGGAAATACCTCGCTGCTACTGCAACTTGGAATGGAGTCAGGTAAGAGGAAACCAGAACTGTATGGACCCAATGACACTAGCATAGATGCCAAATTGGAAGCCACCACTTCAAGAGACCTGGCTGGGTTCTGAGAAAGGTCCTAGATCTAGAAAGGCAAAATATCAATGTTGAGTCTTGCGGCGGTCCACTGCCAGGGTGAGGGAAACAGGGACAGCAGGAGTGCTTCTGGCTCCAGCCTTCAGACTTCCTTCTCCAATTATCAATAGTACCACTCTCCTTTCACACTGGATCACAGGCTTTTTGAGGGTAATGGCTGTTTTTCATTCCTGTATTCCCTGTGCCTGGCCCACAGTCAGTACTAATAAATGTTTGTTAAACAAATTAATCTTAGCAATGATTCTGTTTCTTAAGCATAAGAAAAGATACAGGTATCAGAAGATCACTTATATTTAATGAGCCCTCTTTTTCCAAGGCCCTAAAGACTAGTATTTAAGCTTGGTCTTCTCTTATACGTCTATTTATTAGTCTCCAAATGCACCCCTAACAAAGGCCATGGCACTAGCAGTCTAGAATGAGAGAGGGTGGAGTGATCACTGTGGGTCAGCAGTGCCTCACAACAGTGCTTCACCAAAAAAATATATATATTTTTTGAGACTGAGTCTCCCTCTATTGCCCAGGCTAGAGTGCAAAATGGCATGATCTCGGCTCATTGCAACCTCCATTTCCTGTGTTCAAGCGATTCTTCTGCCTCAGCCTCCCGAGTAGCTGGGACTACAGGCATGTGCCACCATGCCCAGTTAATTTTTGTATTTTTAGTAGAGACAAGATTTCACCACACTGACCAGGCTGGTCTCAAACTCCTGACCTTGTGATCCACCCACCTCAGCCTCCCAAAGTGCTGCCATTACAGGTGCAAGCAACTGTGCCGAGCCCCAAAATATTTTTATATGTTAAAATAAATAAATAAAATGAGAGACACTGCAGCTGAATGAAAACATGCTCTATGAAGTGAGGCAAGCAGAAGCTATACCAAGTCTAAGTCAGGACCCATGCTCTCCAGAGGTGGGCCCACCCTGCTCTTACCTGTACCTGGGGGGCCACAGGTGGCTCTGCATTAGGTGGCTTGACAAAGAAAGGAATCCGGCCCCTCTGCCAGTCATTGAGGACCATCTTACCCACAGTCTGCAAGTCGGGCTCTCCACCCTGAAAGGCCACGCAAAGATTCCCAATTAAATTCAAAGGACCAAAACCACCTACCACTTTGGGGGTATTTCAGTTGTCCCAGGGGTTCATCATCACTCAGGTGACAAGTTTCACACTGCTCATACGTGCATACCGAAAAAAGGGCCCTTATCATACACATACATGCCTGCAGTAAGTATCAGTCTAAATTCTCACAAACTCTGGCTCACCTTTAGTAACTTCCCAGTTCGGAAAGCAAGCTTCTCAAGAAAGTCCTCGGCATTCTCCCAAGAATCAATCTTGTATGTTTTGCTGATATATTCTGGCTTTGCTCGTTCAAGGACAGCACCAATGTGGTCTTCAGGAGTCTTAATTTTTTCCACTTGAACCTAAATGTTAATAGGAACTCTCCCTATTACACACTTTGTTGTGGAAGCAGTGAAGTTCCCAGTGTTCTTTGCAGCACTATTTGAAATTAGATTTCAACATTACAAAGCTAGTGGAGCCTGGCAGGAGCCTGTCTCCGAGGTGGCTAGACATGGTCGGCTGCAAGGAGCACCACTGAAAGCTGACCACAGCCATGGAGCCCAGAACTCAGCTTTATTCCCCACTCACCACAAACTAACCGTGTGGCTGCCACAAGCAGTTTAAACTTGGAATGCTTCATGTTACTCACTTGCAGAAATAGTTAAAAGTCTGCCAATCCCAGGATATAGAAAGAACGGAATAGTTTAAGAAAGAAGGGTAGGAATGTGCACAGGATGTATATAGCCAGAAGCATAGTCAAGGTTAAGTGGAACCATTTACAGTTTTCGGTCGTATTCAGAAACAAGTGAGGAAATGACTGGGTTCCAAAATGACTCAACCCATAAACCCACGAAGATGAATTATCACTAAGCATAAACAGGCCCTGCTTCCCTTTGGATCCTATGTGTAAACTACAAACTCTTTTGTGGGATGATATTGACCAGATATGCCCAAGGTTCCACTAACTCCTCAAACAGCTTATGCTGAGAGGCTGCCCTGTTCAGGATCATGTTCCTAAAGTTTGGTCAGACAGGCTGAACCCAAACGCCTTCTTAATGAGTAAAAAGGAAAGGTATCCAGGGTTCCCTATAGAATACTCCCCCGAAAACACAAACAGCCAATCAGGGCCAAATACTCACAACTCCTTTTAGCACAATGTCTGTCTCGGAGTCCTCAGAGGGGTAAACCACACCTGGACAGTCAATCAAGAATATCCGACGCATCAAAGTAATATATTGCCAGACCTGAAGTCAGAAAAAAGTCAGAGATGTCCTGCATCAAATACTTACGAGTCTAATTTCACAAACCCCTGACACTAATGTATAAAGCTGGAAAGGAGGAAGGAGTGAGTCAAAGGAAAGCAACCTGCTGAGTAATTAAGCTACTAACTCTCTCCTCTGTGCCATGCACAAGATACTTCCACTAAGTGTAAACTACAGTTTCCATCAGGTAAGAGTCTAAAAATAACGCAGAGACAGGATTTCCATCTAGTATTGTGCAATTATACCCGGTGAACATTTCCCTGAGTTTTAAAAATACTTTTGAGAGCTTAGTACTGCTTGGCCTCATTGCCTGTAAATAAAAGCATGCTGTTCCCCAAACACTCTGTGTTCTAGGATATGAGTCCCAACTTTCAGAACCTACCTTAAGGTTGAAGCTTCTTAACCCATGCATCAAATATTCTTGGGTTAGTTTTGTTTATCAAAGTAAAAGGCTAGAGTGACAATTTAAAAAAGACCTAAATATGAATTGCATTAACCAACTCATGCCAAAGCCACACGGTAGCATACAAAGTACTCTCAGTCTTATCAAAGAGGGCAGAAACAATTCTGATACATTCTGAACTATTACATGGAGAGCTGAACTCCTAATGGTGGTCTGCATTCAAGAGAAGCAGAGAGATATCAACAAGTCCTAAATGATCACCTTCTGCCAAATGTACCTTTGTTTCACCTGCAATGGGAGCCACGTTGCAAACTTTCTTAGAACGCAGTGTGTTTATCACAGAGCTCTTGCCAACATTTGGATAGCCAATGAACCCAACACTGATCTGTTTCTTGTCAGTGTGCAACTGTTCAAAGAGAGAATACACAGCACATACATGCAGTCACATATATATCCCTTTGGACAAGCAGTTTGTATTACTTTGTTGATATGAAGAATACAGTGCAACACTGTTGATACAACTCGATTTGAAGCCTAGACACACACCACCTACATAATCCGTGTGAGCTGTATACATACACTTATTAATAAATCAGAGGTGAGTCATTTCTTCAGTCTGCATGTGAAATTATCCTTGTATGTGTTAAGGTTAAAAGTATGTAGGCCAAAAACAAAAGAAGGCCAGGTGCAGTGGCTCTTTTTTTTTTTTTTTAAGATTAGTCTTGCTGTATCACTCAGGCTGGAGTGCAATGGTGCCATCTTAGCTCATTGCAACCTCCGCCTCTCAGGTTCTAGCGATTCTCTTGCCTCAGCCTCCAGAGTAGCTGGGATTACAGGCACCTGCCTGAGCAACAGAGTGAGACTCTGTCTCAAAAAAAAAAATTAAATTAAATTTGGGTCCCTGTCCAATTATCCTATAATGAAGTCTATCAGTCAAGAAGGCTACTCCATGAAGGGAAAAAAAAAAAAACCTATCAGCTTTTTAATGCCTTACTTGTTTTTTGAAACAGGGCCTTCAGAAAAGCTCTCTGTAACCTCTGCCTCCTGGGCTCGAGCAATCCTCCTGCCTCAGCCTCCTGGGTAGCTGGAACCACAGCTGTGTACCACCATGCCTTGCTAATTGTTTTCTATTTTTTGTATAGATGGAGTTTTGCCATATTGCCCAAGCTGGTCTAGATCTCCTGAGCTCAAGCAATCTGCCTACCTCATCCTACCAAAGTGCTGGGATTAGAGGCATAAGCCACTGTACCTGCCCTAATGCCTTATTCTTTTTTTTATTTATTTTTTATTTTTATTTATTTATTTATTTATTTTTTTCTTTATTTTATTTTTTTATTTTTTTTCTTATGCCTTACTCTTAAACATAAATAGAGAACCAAGAATAACCAAACATTTAAACATGACTCTACTTGGGGGTTGAGGCTGCAGTGAGCCGTGATCGCACCACTGCACTTCAGCCTGGGTTAAGCTAGAACAAGACCCTGTCTCAAAAAATTTTTAAAATAAAAGAAAAAATTTTTAAGTGTGATTCTAGCAGAAAAGACAGAAAAATAAAGATTTGAAGGTAACAGAATCAATTTCAAAACATCATTTATATTCTCAGAGACAGAGAAGATACTGTGACTGTGAAATGAGATCTAAAAGGAAGTAGAGCAAATCAGAATTCAACAAGAGCTCTCAGCAATTAAATATTAAAAGTGACTGGCAAAATAAATTTTGTGATAGGGCAGCTGGATGATCAAAACAAGGAAACGTGCCCAGAAAATAGAGGAAAATGTCATATATGTACTGAAAGAAAGAAAATTCAAGAATTAAACCAGGAGGTAAAACCAAATTTCTGAACAAGAATACAGACAACTGAGGGAGGAAAGAAAATTTCAAAGAAATAATGTAAGACAATATCAGACTAAAGTCGCATCAAATGCCAAGCTCACTGAGCAATAAAAGGCCCACTTCAAGACACATCACTGTGGAATTTTAGAACAAGAGAAATTTTAGATGTTAGAATAACAAACGATCAGCTGGGCATGGTGGCATAAACCTGTGAACCTAGCACTTCAGGAGGCCAAAACGAGGCAGAAGGATGCTTGGGCCTAGGAGTTTGAGGTTACCGTGAGCTATGGTTGTACCACTGCACTCTAGCCTGGGTGACAGAGCAAGACCCTGTCTCAAAAAAAAGAAATCACAGCCACACAAAGTATGAGGGGTCAGAATGGTCTCAGATTCCTCACAAGTCAGAAAACAATGCAGTGGTGACTTCAATATTCTGAGGAAAAACAGCATGAGGGTAAAATAAAGATATTTTCAGAACACAAGGCATGTCTCAAAAATGTTCTCTCCAAGTATTCCCTCTCAGGAAACTTTTAGAAAATATGTCCCATCAAAAGGAAGCAGTAAACCAGAAAAGAAAAGGGTCCTATAAACAAGAGGTCCTATACTGGAAAACAGCCAGGGAAATTCTCAGGGTGACAGTGAAAGGAAGTCTCAGAAAGACGCTGCTGCAGCAGCCTCGAGTGGCCAGTCCTGAGGATGGAGTGCTGGCCACTCAAGGGAACTACTGGTGGTGCCTGGAAGTGCTGAAAGTTCCCATGTATCACAGAAGTTGGTAGTACGATAGTGATAGATACAAATACAACAGAGCAAAGTAACGCCAGTGAAAAGAAAAGCTCTGATAGAAAGGAACTATACTCATAGCACACTATGTGGATCAGCTGTGACTAATATTTTACAGTCAAGACAATGTATAGACTGAATGGCAGAGGTTACTCTTCCCAGCCTGTTAGAGTAGCCACCCTGCAGGCTGTAACCCTTCATGAGAAATAAAGCTCTTTCCAAATTAAAAAAAAAACCACCACCAACTAATACTCAATGAATAATACTATAACCCAACACTGCCAGGTAACAATACAGGGAAAGTAAAGGAGGAAGTACATGTGGAGGAAGGATGGCTATAAGAAAGTACATCCTCCTTTTCCATAGTAGGAAATTAATAAGCATCTAAAACTGGGGGTAGGGGGCAGGGACAGATCAAGAAAATAAAATCATAAGCATGCACTAAAAATATGGAGGAAAATAACAGAACTAATGGCTAACGATCAGAAGCGCTTGCTTCTGTAAAGTGGGGAAGGGTGGGACAACAGACGTGTCTTTTGTTAGAAGCCAGGTAGAATTAACTAAATATACAAATTCAAAATGACAGGTACAGAGCATGAAGCTTTGAGAATATTTGATAGGGTAGTCTGGTTCCAGGGCTTCCCTCAGGAACTAACACCTGACCAGGGATCTGAAGCTTGAATTTTGGCAGGGCCCTCTCCAACCAGAGGAGCTAGAAGCTGCATGGGACCCATGGGCAGAGAAGCACTGCAGGCCTGGAAAGCCAGCAGAGGGTGGAGCGTCAGGTGCCAGGGCTGTGGCAGAAAGGAAAACAACAATGGTCAGGGATACGGTGCAAAGACTGATCAGGAAAACACTTCAGAATCCCTTCTGAGTCTCTGAGTTTTTACATCTCTGGAAGTTTTTACATCTTTTTTTTTTTTTTTAGAAACAGCGTTTTGCTCTGTCACCCAGGCTGATGTGCAGTGGTACCATCATAGCTCTCTGTAGCCTCCATCTCCTGGGCTCAAGCAATCCTCCTGCCTCAGTGTCCCGAGTATCTAGGACTACAGACCTGCACAACCATGTCTGGCTAAGAATTTGGTAACTGTCTGCTATGTGATGGCAGATTCTTATACCAGAAGATGGATTCTTACACCAACTCACAGTTACACAACTCCAGGAGAAACAGATCAGGTCTCAATACCTTTCCAAACTGCCGCAGAAGCTGAATGAAGGCTCCCTTGCCAAATGGGTTAGTAAGGCTTGCATGGAAAGCAAGTGTTGGATAATCCTGGGAGAGGACAGCAACCCACCGTTTCTAAAGGGAGAGATGAAAACATGCTGGTAAACTGCAGTTCATTTATTTACATTATGTGGAAGAATCAGAGCTTAAATCACAGAACTGTTTCAAATATACTATTTTCTAAGGAAAATGTTAGCTATAATTCTTTGAAAGGTTTTTTCCAAGTATGATAGCTAATGTTTTGTCATCTGTCTTTTTTTTTTCAGACGGGGTTTCACCATATTGGTTAGGCTGGTCTCAAACTCCCAACCTCAGGTGATCCGCCCGCCTCGGCCTCCCAAAGTGCTGGGATTACAGGTGTGAGCTACCACGCCCGGCCCCATCTTCTGTCTTACAAACAGAAAACAATATTTCAAAAAATGTCTTCATTGTTACTAAGTGCAATTAATGGAGCATAACGTGAAGTAGGCAATCCCGCAGCTCTCTCCTCATGAGGGCACACAATCGCTCATCCAGTAAGGGTGCTGCGGCTGTCCTACAGAGGACAGATGGTGCCTCTGCCCACCATCTATGAGAACACTATCGTGTTGTTTCCATCGAGAGCACTCCCTTTACTACATTCTCAGCAGTCCAACAGTTTATCCTAAAAACCCTAAAACTGACTCATTACCAGATGTCTTAATAGTCTGTTCTGGTTTGGTAGTTGTACTTACTGTTGCCCAGGTTGGAACGAGGTCACATTTGTTAAGCACAAAAACGAGGTGTTTCCAAGGTTTTTCCTTCTTCAGGTAAGTTTCAATGTGAGGGGAACGAGTACCCATTGGATCTCTAGCATCAAGAACTTGAACTACAACATCTGATGAATCTATCACCTGAAAATTCAGAGAGGCAAAAATGGTGTGCCACAGTACAAACACAAGAGGGATGACATTTAAGGGAGTCGGGGAAAAAGAAAATAATCATATTTAGAGACAACTTCAAAACAATCTTTGGGGAGAGTTGGTTGTAGCTAATCTCAATGCCCAGTGATCAGAACTCAAAAGGTTTTCCATCCTGTGGTTTTTGAAACCTGTTGAACTTAAAACAGGAAAACTGGCTTAGATGAGACTCAACTTATTTCCTAACTACTATGGATTATTGAACTAAATCATTTACTTCTTAGACTTCTTTAAGTTTGTAATATTACAGGTTTTGTGTATTTTACAAAAAAACTAAAAAGTTTAGTTTGCCTTCATGGTACTAGTTTCCTATTATATTATTATTTAATTACATGACTATGCTTGAAAATCTTTCTTCTTAAGATGATTATTAGTGAATGGATATAAACCCCTGCCAGTTAAAGAGCCCTGGATCAGAAATCAAGATACATAAAGCCTCTTTCACTAACAAGCTAACTGAGCTAGGTACAGCATCAAACCTTTCTAGACAGGAGTCCTCATCTATAAAAGGAGAGGTGTGGACTAAATAACTTAAAACGTTGCATATGACTCTAACTACGCATGATAAATCTAAACAGGAATATCACTTTGGCAGGAAATCTAAAAAAAAATACTGACAGGTAATAAATATATGAGTGTATAAAAAATAGCTGTTACTCTTATACAAGTACTTTTTAAAATGCAGTTACCTAGCACAATGGTAGTATGTCTTCCTAGTTTCTTTGCAGGAGGGAGAGGATGGAACAGGCAGTGGTGCCTGGACTCTAGGCAACAGAGCTTCAGTATATGAAAGTTAGTTGTCTTCTACAAAATTATGGAAGCCAAAGGAACCACTCAATGGGAGAGGATTTAGGAGTCTTACCTTGTAGAGCTCACCCCATATTCTCTTGGACTGTCCCTTTTTATAGATTTCTTCTTGAGCTTCATTTCTAAATATGAAAGCACCCCATATGAGCAACTGAAGCACCATCAAGACTAAAAGGACTCTTTAGGGCAAAGTCAATGTACCAAAATAAAGAGTATCAAACCCATTTGGAGATGATAGGAAACAAATTGAATTTTAAAAGTGACTGTATCCAAATGTCCATCAAAAATAGTTTCACTTTTACTGCATTACCTACTATACCTTTTGGGGGAGGAAAAATTCAAATCAGCAGAATATAAAGCCAACGAAAGTTCAAATAATTCTAAGAATAAATAAATGAACTCACTGCCTCTTTTTGCTCAGCCTTAAATGGTTTGACATTATCTCCAGATGGCAATGGGCTGACAACAGCAATGGATAGTAACACTGATGCAGTCAAAGGACAATGCCTCTTCACCAAGACAGCAAAACTGCCACTTCATTTAAAAGACGTGAGACGGACAGAGAATGGGAGCTCTCTGGCACTGCCCAAGGGAAATGAAATTAAACTCTTTCTCAAGAGCAATGTGGCAGCTGCCTATCAAAAAGCATGCGTACCTTTTGACATCATGATTTGCTCCGTTAAGAATTTATCTTTGGGGAATAATTAAGGATGAAAAAGATTCGGTCACATTGATGTTTCATCCTTGTGTTGTTCACCATAAGGAAAAACTAAACACAGCATAGGTGTCCAACAATGAGACTGGCCATAACAAACCTAATATTACTCTGACAATAATTACATTGTTGTTGGTTACATACTGACATAGAAATATATTCCTAATCACAGCTCACTGCAGCCTCAAATTCCTGGGCTCCAATGATCCTCCCACCTCAGCCTCCTGAGTAGCTGGGACTACAGGTACACATCACTATGCCCAGCCAATTTTTTTATTTTTTATAGAGACAAGGTCTCGCTATGTTGCCCAGGCTAGTCTCAAACTCCTGTGCTCAAGCGATCCTCCTACCTCAGCCTCCCCAAACACTAGTATTACAGGTGAGCCACTGCACCCAGCTAGTGCCTGATTCCTTTGGGTATGGATCCCTATGAGAATATAATGGAAGTTACAGATTCTTCTTCTCTACCTCCTCGCCGCACCAAAAATAACAAAAAAGACAAAACTGGCCAGGCACAGTGGCTCACACCTGTAATCCCAGCACTTTGGGAGGCCAAGGCGGGCAGATCACAAGGTCAGGAGTTCAAGACCAGCCTGGCCAACATGGTAAAACCCCATCTCTACTAAAAATACAATTAGCCGAGCATTGTGGCGTTTGCCTGTAATCCCAGCTACTCAGGAGGCTGAGGCAGAAGAATCGCTTGAAGCCAGGAGGTGGAGGTTGCAGTGAGCCAAGATCATGCCACTGCATTCCAGCCTGAGTAATAGAGCAAGCCTCTGCCTCAAAAAAAAAAAAAAGACAAAACCTTATGGCCTTTATTTATGCTCATACATTTTCCATATTTTCTTCAAAAGAGTCAAAGAAATGTCAAAGGCTATCCATGAACTCAGAGACCTCCAGTTAAGGAAGCCCCGATATTCACTGAGGTATTAACAATGCTTGATATCTGCAGTGGGATTATGAATTATGTTCTTTTTGTTGCATTTTCCAACTTAACTATATTTCCTAATTTGTCTACAACATGTATATTACTATTATAAATGAAGAAAATGTTATTTGGGGGATGAAGAGACCTTTGTCAATCAAGCCACCTTAAACATTTTCAGTCTGGCCGCAATTTCACCAACGTCTCCAGTCTGTGGGAAGAAGATAACTCCATATGAGTTAAAGCACCAAGCTTCACACAGGCAGAATAAGTTTAAAGAAAACGTTTTGTTGCAGAAGAGCAAATGATGAGACTTGCACAAACTTCAAAACTGTACCTTGGCCGGGTGCAGTGGCTCACACCTGTAATCTGAGCACTTTGTGGGGCTGAGGGAGGTAGACTGCCTGAGCTGAGGAGTTGGAGAACACCCTGGCAAAGTGGTGAAACCCTGTCTCTACTAAAATACAAAAAATTAGCCGAGCGTGGCAGCATGCACCTGTAGTCCCAGCTATTCGGGAGGCTGAGGCAGGAGAACTGCTTGTATCTGGGAGGCAGAGGTTGCAGTAAGCCGAGATCATGCCACTGCATTCCAGCCTGGATGACAAAGCGAGACTCCATCTCCAAAACAAACAAACAAACAAACAAAAAACAAAAAAAACCCTGTACCTCACACCAGTATCTTCAGTTACCAAATCACGATCCTTGCCCTGGTCATAGCTCTCAGTGGACATCTCAGCATTTTCGATAAGAGACTGCATATCACTTGTAAATAAGTTTGGTCGCTTCCTCTGTGACTTAGGGCCAAATGTAGTTTCAAAACTTTCAGTGTCAAGAATGTGCACCTTCAAGTTCTGAAGAGAAAGGAGAATTACAGGTAAAACTAAGGAAAGCACTGAGGAAAAGCAAAAAGAAAAACACCCACCTACGAGAGACTTTCTGATTTTATTTTTCCAAAGTTCAACCCATACCAAAATCTACAAGAACATGGATTCATTCTGGTTTCAAATCAAAAATACTTGTTGAAATGGCACAAACACTGGTTCCCTTATTCTAAAGTTCTGTAAGCTTCCTTGGAGAAATACAAAAGTAATACAAATAATCAAAGTAAATGTGAATAATTGTGCAAAACCCTGCCAAACAATGTGCTTTATTTCATTTATCATAACCTTTAGTCAAATGTAATTAAGGCTACAGTGATGAAAATTAACTTATCTTTTCTGCCATTTTTTTTTTTTTTTTTGAGCTTTAAATAAAATATGCCAAATTCATAGATTTTGTCAAGGACAATCAAACTCAAATTTGTGCTGTTTTTTTTTAAACCAACTGCAAATGCCAACTTTTTCTTGGAAGTTAATTTCTTTCATGACTAAAAGGAACTGCTTGTTTTGTAAGATGCATTTTTGTTTCAGATAACATTTTCCCTAATTTAGGTAACGTTTTTATTAAATGCACATGGCAAGTCTTCAGATGAAAAACATCTAGCAAAAGTCCAAAATAATAGTTTAGATGTGATAAAAGGAACCTGATACTAACTAGAACTTGATGTGCCAGTAAAGAAGTTACAGGCATAGGAATTTTTGAAGCAAGATAAAAGTGAAAGTTTGACTTAGGATCTATCACATAACAGAATGTTAACAGCTGGCAGAGAATATTCTTAAAAAAAAAAAAAAAATCACCCTTTTCCCCCTAGTACAGGCTCCTCCGTAACCACCACTACCAAAAGCTGTGAGGACGATAGAGCAACTCCCACGGTTTCTGAACTTTAACAGATCCCCTCTTCTAACTTCTAAAGATCCTTAAACTATTATCATTTTCTCAGATGCTCTAACCCACAACTCCGTTCATTTTCCGTCACTATCTTCTACCCAGGAGCATCCCCAAACAGAGGCAGCTCATTTTACATGGGAAACAGGTTCTAATGTCACTGGGTAAAATCAAGTGTGACCAAAATTATCCCTGAAAACCTCTTAACCTATCAAGTACCATATACAAGGCTTTATGTCTATAAACCTCCACATTAAGTAAGTATAACACAGCAATATACAGTATATAATAAAGTACATAGGCAAAGTTACAGTACTCTTACTGTACTACTAGAGAAATACAGTAATTCTAAAATACATATAGATGAATATGCATATCTGATCTGACTCACTGTGCGAAATAATCTCAGATTTTGATTTTATAAGTAATAGATATCCCACTAAAATAAAATAGATAAGGTTTTTCAAGGCCAAAGCAGAAAACTCATCAATTACTCTGAGCAGCTTTTTGCATCAACAAAGGAGCTGACTGCTGCCAACTGGAGACCCTTCATTCTACATACCAGCTATTTAAACACTGAATTTTAGAAGCACTGACAAGAACAGGCAACAAAGCAATAAATCCCTAATAGAACCTCTCTGTTCTTCTCATAAACAGGATTCAATAGCTGCTTAAAAGATGGCTTTAGGGAGAACAGACAAAAGAGAACAAGGGAAATGAGCAACTTGTCTGTGGTTCATGAATTACACTCATGTGTTCCCCTGAAAGAAAACAGTCATTCCACTAATAGGTGCCATTCTTCTAGTCCATCATAAAACAAAATATCACTGACAAAACCTGAGGCAATAACCAAGCCTTGGTTTTTATTTTGTTCTGCAAGTAAACACTTTTCTTTGAACTATTTAATCCATGTATGCATGTCAATGTTTTCCTCCCCTCCTGATACTGGAACTGAGGCTTAAGTACTGGCTACATTTATGGGAATTATTATTCAATGCAAGTAAAAACGAGCAGGCAAACATTAGGCTCTTTCTTTGTTCTGTGTGAAACTCCTTCCATTCAAGCCAGATTGAACCCCTCCTGCACTTCAAACTTCAGCAACTGACACCCAATGTGACCAGCACCCCTTCCTTCAGCTGACAAGAAATCTCAAGGATCTCACAAAAGCTGAAAGTACAAAACACCAAAGTTCTACCAATTCAACCCTAATTCTATGCTGTTCCAAAGTTTGATGGAATTACCACCACTTAAAACAAGTTTGCCTACCAAAAGAAATAATAGTAAATAATATCACTAAGAGCTGTTATTGATTTAGCTCTTATTAGGTGGTGTGCTATGGGCTCACTATGGGCCAAGTGCTTTACAGATGTTTCATCTGTAGCCAATCACCCAAGGAGGTGGGTTATTTATGCTTTCAAGGCAAAGAAGTTAAAGTTCCTGCAGAAACCCAACAAAGGGCACAGGAAGGGGTAGAGCAAGGATTAAAATTCAGGTCTCAACTCCGAAACCTGCGCTTTGACCCACCACCCTATTGCATTTCATACTAGAGGAGAAAAGGTGAAAGGAGAAATCTGAGAAAGGTCATCATGGCTACATTAAAGTCGCTATTTTCTAAGGAAAAATAAAAGACAAATATGTTAGAGAGGGATCTGCATGGAGTTTGCCCAGGAAGTTCCATCACCAGGGATATCCTACATCTTACATGAGGCCGGATGCGATCATGGAGAAGAGACATTGGTAACTTGCTTTGCTTCATGACAACTTTGTATGGATCCTTCATAACGGTATCCATTTCCTCTTGAAATTTTTGTAATGATGACTGCTTAATCACACGTGTGTTTCCTGTTTTACAAACAAAGAATGTTTCCACTTAACAAATATTTGCACATCCATCTTCTACTGACACGGTGAAAGGCAAGATTTTAAATGACCCTCACTCACCCAAGTACCTGATCCATCCATCCCTTAGAGTTGTTTTCAAACTTAAAAAAAGGAAAAAACCAAAAAACTGCCTCTCCTGCCTTGCACACTATGAACAAGTCCACTAACCCAGACACAAAAAGAGTTTCAGTAGTTTTCCAAGCCCAGTTTCCTGACTAAATGAAACTGAGAAATAGTGTGGAACGAAACTGAGATCGGACAAATGTCCTACTTCTGGCTAGATCTGGGAGAGAAACTTGGAGTCAATCACTCCGAAATCCGTGCTTTGATCCACTACGCTACCGTACCTCATACTAAAGGTGAAAAGGTAAAAAGAGAGATCTTAGAAAGTTTTGGAGCTGATCACTCAGTACAGAGAATCTTGAAACACAGAAATCTGAGTCACAGTTACCACTTTTAGGGTTATGAGTATTCAAAGGGACTATTAACCAACAAATCCATGCAAAGGAACAAGACAGAGTCCTGCAATACCACCTGGAAAACAGCTTGTAAGTGAGAGATCCTGAAAAGCATTCAATTAAACAGCACGCTGCAGCATGAATGCAAAACACAAGGTGGCAATGATGGTAGCAAGAAATGCATATACTATATTCCCTATTTGCTAGGCACAATTCTAAGCAGTTTATATGTATTTACTCTTGTTTTTTGAGACAGAGTCTCACTCTGTCATCCAGGGTGGAGTGCCAGTGGCACAAGCTCAGCTCACTGCAACCTCTGCCTCCTGGACTCAAGGGATTCTCCTGCCTCAGCCTCCCAAGTAGCTGGGATTACAGGTGCCCACCACAATGCGCAGCTAACTTTTGTACACTTAGTAGAGATGGGGGTTTCACCGTGTTGACCAGGCTGGTCTCGAACTCCTGACCTCAAGTGATCTACCCGCCTCAGCCTCCTAAAGTGCTGGGATAATAGGTGTGAGCGATTGCACCTGGCCTGTATTTACTCATTTGATTACCACAACAGTCCTATGAGATAGGTTCCATCTTATTCTCATTTTAGAGATGAGAAAACTGATGAACAACCAGACTTAATAACCTGCCCACTAGCATATAAATGACAGAACTAGGATTGAAACCCAGGCAGTCTAGATCTGGAGCCACAGTATCCAGCAGCTACGCTAAATGCTTCTCTGTAGAGTTTTTGTTGACACTCTTCTGCGCTGCAGTTCTTAGGAGGTATCCTAACAAAAGGTATAAGAGACTCAAAGGTAGCTGCCATCTGCCCCCAAGCACAGAGTCACAGGCATACACTGGAGTCTCATCATCTGAAGTGCCCATAGATTTACCAGTGGTTAAGGGCAAAGTCAAAAGCCCAGACTGAAATGGAACAGGAAGTTTCCCAAGGAAGAAGCTGTGATCACCCTGAGACTGAAGATACTCTCTTTACTCTTGGAAGGTTCAACAGTGAGATGCTTTAATTGTCACCCAAGTTCAAATAAAAACCCCACTAACAAGTGTTTCAGAGGAACTTCGGGCTAATGCACTTACCCTGCAGGCTAAACACACACCTGCAAGGCCACCTCTCAAGCAGTATCTCTCCAGGCAAGCAGAAAAGATTAAGATGAGCATTCCAAGGTCTGCGAATGCTAGTCATTAAGGATGGTCTTATCTGCTTAAGAGGGTTCAATTATAATTACAAATATGAGTGCTCTTCAAAAAGAAGTTATTTATTAAATCTACCACTACTTTTCCCAGTACTTTTTCTTATCCCTTTCTCAGATAATCCTTGACAGTTCTACTCACCAAAAACCCCTACCGTTTAGACATTTAAACATCCTAGCCTTTTCCACTCGCATATATTTTGTAGAGGAAAGTAACGGGATAATACTCACCAAACCATTTAATATTTGGCTCTACTCTTGCCACCGTGCCAGAAGCCACTGTTGATTGATATTGCAGGGGTTTAATTATTTTACCACGATTGTTCCTAAATTGAAGAAATCACAGATTTTGGTTGACAACACAAGAATGGCAACGGCAAAGTTTGATCCGCAGAATATATTTTCCATCAAAAGGACTTCTTTCTTTGGTTTTAAATGATCATGAAATACAGATTCCAGCAAACACAAAGTAATTCTACATTTGAAACAGATTGCCCAAAAGCCATTTAAACCTCTTGCAACAGAGCACATAATGACTTCTGCTAGATGAGTAACAATAATGGTGACGTTTTAAAAATCTGTTTAGTGTTGGTTTACTTTAAAAAAAAAAAGGCACAAACGAGTTTTTTTGGTAATTATTTGAAGGCTGGTTTAAATAAATTTTTTAAATAGAGGGTGATTTATGCTGGAATTCTAAATTCTAAAACAAACTGCAAAGTAGGTGACTAATGCATATTAAGTTCATTGACCTTTGTATTTTAGTCCCATCTTTTAGAACAGAGACAGAGAATCTAATTACCAAACAAATTAAGACCAGCTAGCAGAATGCCATACTCAGCAAATCCCTGTGGTAGAGGCTACGTCAGCAGAACTCAGAGTTATGATGAGTGTTTAAGTGTCACAATGTTGTGATCTTCATTTCGGCATTAAAAAACAAGTTTTCTGGTGTCTTTCCTAACTATAGTCCTATAGGCTTTGTTGTATATGGCCATGTTTAACTCTGAGATTCAATGCACCCTTTGTCGAGTCCAGGGCTGTGAGAAACAAGAGCTCTTCTTTTGAGTATTGTGAAACAACCACTATTTCAACACCAGCTATTGTGCCCTTAAGCAAAAATTAACAATTTATCATAACAACATTCATGTAAAATTACATTTGAAAATATATAACTCCTATTTGGAGGAAGTGGGAGTGAGAACAGCAAAGGCTTAATCAGTCTCAGCTAGCGGTCAAGGGCGTGAAGGAAAAGGGAAAGGATGATAGCACCCAATGCTCACCTGCGCTCCTTCTGCCTATACATATTCAGGCGCCGGATGGTGGCCCGGTCCCTCATGTTTTGGCCTCCTGCTCCCTGCACTCGATCTACAAAAGGCAGAAGTACACAGTGCACTATCTGATAACCAACCAGTATAACCAACAAGTCATTTCTTAAAACGCAACAAGTAGTTCACCCAAATCAGGTTAGCAGCCACCAACCACAAAAATCTCTATTTCCTCCATATGTTGCTCCAATAATTGTAACTTGAAGCTACATGGTATGACAAAGCTGATCTAATCTTTCATCTTCAATAGGATTGTACCTGAGAAGAATAAAAGCTAATATTTTTGAGCACTTATGATGGCACCGTAAGATCCACATTATAGGCATCATCTCACTTAATCCATACAATAATCTCATAGAGCTACATTATCCCCATGCTGCAGAGTAAGAAACTGAGGCACAGTGGTCAGACACCTTACCCAAGGTCAAACAGTTACTAAGTGGCAGAGCCAGAATTTGAACACAAGCATTCGATCACCATTTATGGTCTTAACCACGAAGACACCTACCTCTGTGTCTCAGTTTAACAAATGTTGAGTGCCTGCTCCAGGCAAGGCACCATGGAGACTATGATTTTGATATGTATGTGTTCTTAGTCAGTTTCTTAATTTCCTAATGTTTGATTTTTGTTTCATCAACTTAGCAATTCTTGCCTTACATCTCAAAGAGAAAGAGAAGGACAAAAGAGCAGGGTAATACTAGCCTTGCTTCTCATTTTGGGAGCCCTTTAAATCACCTGCCTCGTCCTGAAGTGATGCAGAAGGCAGGTTTCAGTCTGCATTCTGCATCACTTCAGGACCAGGCAGGTAATTCAATAATAGAGACTATTAAAGCAGGTGGCTCTACTACTACTAACTGTTGTAATTATGACAAGCCACTTCCTGTATTTTGATTCAGCCTCTTCACCTGTAAAATCATGATCTCTAGAGGTCTTTTGGGGTCTAACATCCTGAGATTCCAGGTTGTGCAAAATGAGTAATTTATGATCAATCCAGGGTAAACATTCAACACACATTAAAACTGTCAAAAATTCTAAACCATATTTTAAAACAGTTTTATTAATAAACCTGAATGGAAGGAACCCTCCCACAGGACATCTTGTTAATTCTACAGGTGGAAATTCGCCAAAACGTACACACATCTCCAAAACAGCCTCACTGCAATGATCACATTGATTTCTTTGTAGGGTTTTCTAAGAACTTTACCAGATAGCATGATTCCAAGGGCCAAAACTACAATCCTTTTCTCATTTTAAAGGTCAAAGCTAAGGTGGCAGGCAAGTATGATCACGTGTAAAAGGCCCGATGGGTCAACCTACACCATTTTGAATCCGACTTTCTTTGCATCTCTCAACTGGAGAGGACCCAAGGCTGCCAAATCCTGAGTGTTCACTTTCCTTGACTTTAGACCAGTTGACTACACTTTGGCTTGCCAGGCGTGCAATGTCAGCCCTCCTCAGTGCCCCCAACCCCGGGAAGAAAAACCACCACAAGTATTGCTTTCCTTTTCATCACCAACAGCCACTCCGCTCGTCGTCATTCTAAGCAAGTGCCCCTCCTGCCCTTCCAGTTCTCGTCGGAGCCCTCCCCTACACTTCCCTCCAAGCTCCACCCTCGATCACCCCTGCCGCCTGTACCCGGGTTTGTGCTGGCCTTGGACGGGTTGATGGTGCTCCGTCCTTTGTATTTGGGCTTCACCATCTTGGCGACGAGATCGGGACCCAAGAGTTAGGTCCGGCTTACGTCGGTGAAACGAACTTAGAATTTCCCAGGCCCGGCCGAAGTGACCCGCCTGAACTACGCCGGACCACGTGTGCATGCCCTCCGTCACTTCCGCTCGTGCCCCCTCTGACTCTGAGCGACTTCCTGTGAACGAGCGGCGCGCGGCATCACGTTCCTGGCTCCGCCCCTGCTCTGGCTCTCTAGGCGTCGCCCTGCTCAGAGCGCCAGCCCTTTCCAGCCCTAGCAACCGCCAAGCTGCTCCTCCATAGCAACCGCCTAGTTACCCTGGATGCGAGGCCCAGAGCTCCCAGTTGGGTCCACCTCCAAATAAAGAAGCCTCTTCCCAGGCCAATGGCACAAGCTTAAGTTTGTCTTCTGAATTTGTCTTCTAAGTCCTTCCAAAAGTTGCCGACCGCACAGCAGCCAAATACCCATTAGAACATGTCATCCTCTTCCTTACAACTCCAATGGCTTATTATCACTGTTAGAATGAGGGGTAGGGGAAGGGAGAAGGAAGAAACAGGGACAGAGATTGATTCAAACTTTGCCATCTCTGCAGGATTCTGTGATCTTGCCCCTGCCTATTTATCTGACCTCATGTGTACCTCCCTCCCTCTGGTTATTTTGACATTTGCACTGGATATTCTCTCCTTCGCTTGCTCTCTTTATGTTTCTCTCTCTCTCTTTTTTTTTTTTTTTTTTTTTTTGAGGCACAGTCTCACTCTGTTGTCCAGGCTGGATTGCAGTCGCATGATCTCGGCTCACTACAACCTCCACCTCTCAGGTTCAAGCCATTCTCATGCCCCAGCCTCCCCAGTAGCTGGGGTTGCAGGTACCCACCACCACGCCCGGCTAATTTTTGTATTTTTAGTAGAGACAGGGTTTCACCATGTTGACCAGTCTTGTCTTGAATTCCTAACCTCAGGTGATCTTCCTGCCTCGGCCTCCCAGTGTGCTGGGATTACCGGCATGGGCCACCGCACTAGCCTACACTGGATATACTCTCTCTGTCTGAATCACTCTTTCCCAGAATCATTCTTTCCCAGAATCACTCTTTCCCAGAATCTTTGCATAGCTGATCATTCAATTTCAGCTCAAATATTACCTATTTGTAGGCTTGCAAGAGTTAGCAAATAGAACTACAGGACACCAACTTAAATTTGAATTTCAAAGAAAAAAATGAATACGTTAAGTATACTTCCAATAGTGCCTGGAAAATACTTCTAGTAAAAAAGTATTCATCATTTGCCTGCAATTCAAATGTAACCGTATGTCCTGCATTTTATCTGGTGACTCTTGGTACTGGAAGAACTCTTTCCTGTCTAATTTGTCTAAATCAGCCACCTTTCACCCTTTCACAGTTGTTCCGTTACAGTATTCTGTTTTATTTCATGGCATTTATCACTAGCTGAATTTTTTTTTTTTTTACAACTTTCTTGTCTGCTTCCCCAAAACTAGAATGTAAGGTTCTTGAGAGCAGGGACCTTGAAAATTTGTTCACTGCTGTGCCCTTAAGACTTGAACAGCACCCGAAACAAAGTGCTCAAAAAATATTCATTAAATGAAAGAATGAGTAGATGGGGAATGTCTCTTGCCTTGAGGGTGAAGGAAGGCATTATTAGGACCATTGATTTCTGTTTCTACTAGCCAAAATAAAGTCTCTAGATGCCAGTGTTTCAACCAAGAAGCCCTCTCTCTTTTGTTATTATTATTATTATTATTATTGAAACAGAGTCACACTCTGTTGCCCAGGCTGGAGGGCAGTGGCATGATCTCAGCTCACTGCAACCTCCACCTCCTGGGTTCAAGCAAGTCTCCTGCCTCAGCCTCACCAGTAGCTGGGATTACAGGCATGTGGCACCATGCCCAGCTAATTTTTCTATTTTTAGTAGAGACGGGGTTTCACCACGTTGACCAGGCTGGTCTCAAACTCCTGATCCCAAGTGATCCATCCACCTTGACCTCCCAAAGTGCTGGGATTACAAGAGTGAGCCGTCGTGCCTGACCCCTCTCTCTTTTTTGGTACCTCAAATTGTCAGGAAGTGGCTATCTTTGTATCCTCTGGATAGGCCAGAGAAGAGATGGTTAGGCAAGAGGAAGGGTGGATTCATGCAGTGTAGCTCATTTTGTAAAAACAAACAACTTGTTATAAAGTGAGGTATTCTAATTGAGCAGGGGATGATTGAGTCTTTATTGCTCTGAGCTTGAAACAAACCCCAAAATATTCTTTTTAGAGCAAAAGCAGGCCATGTCACAGGCAAGAGCTGGAAATACCCTCTCTCCCTCGAGCTTCGCTTTTATTGCCCCAAGGGCAAGTATCATAAAATTACATGCAACTCTGCTGGGAAGGCCCTGACCCTGACCTGTGTCAGAGAAGCTCTGAGAGCTAGTTGGGAAAAACTTCATGCTCAGTGAAGATGCCCCCTTCTACCACACCCTGTCCCTTTGATCCCCAAAGGGGATAGCCTCCTCCCAGAGAGAAGATTCAGTTAATGTGTTTCTGATGCCTCAAGTTGGTGCAAACCAGAATAAACACGGATGGCAAAAATCAGCCCATGAGCTCATTCAGGCTTTGATCAGAGACATAATTTCATTATGAAATTTTAGATCAGGCTGTTGTGAAGTCTTGCCAAGGAGTTTCATTTTCCCAGATGATATGGTGGGTTGTTTCTCTCCTGTTCGCATACTCTGCTTGCGTTTATCATACAAACTTTCCATCTATTTTTATAATCTGACCCATCAATCCTTTTACAACAATATTTGTCGATCTTGACAACCAGCTTCAACTCTACCAGCAGATAAAAAGCCTGATCAGGGTAGGTCAAGCTTAAGTTACTGGTTTGGTTTGCCTGCCCTGCTTGCCACATTGTAATGCAGTGACTGTTTCACTCTCTCTTCTGATGTCATGCCGATCAGCAGAGGCAAGACACACCTCCAGGTCTTCAGTTCCTCAGCTTTAAAACAGATGCAATAACTTCACTCCCCTGAAAGACTGCAATAAGATCATATGAGTTATGGTATATGAAAACATTGCAGACATGGTACACATCATACAGATAGGATGCTTTCTGTTTTTCTCCAAATACGGGGTTAGCCCCTCATCCCCTCAATTCTTGCTCCTGGTAATGAGAAGACCTTAGCGGAGACTGGCTGGAAATGCCATGTTCTGGACTGGTGTCTTCACAGGAAGCAGAGAATCCTGACCTCACTTTTTTTTTGAGTGGGAGTTTCACTCTTGTTGTCCAGGCTGGATCAATTACGCGATCTCGGCTCACTGCAACCTCCACCTCCTGGGTTTAAGCAATTCTTCTGCCTCAGCCTCCCCAATAGCTAGGATTACAGGTGCCCACCATGACACTCAGCTAATTTTTGTATTTTTAGTAGAGATGGGGTTTTGCCATGTTGATCAGGCTGGTCTTGAACTCCTGACCTCAGGTGATGCACCCACCTTGGCCTCTCAAAGCACTAGGATTACAGGCATGAGCCACCGTGCCCGGCCCTGACCTTACATTGATCTTCATTCTGTAAAAAGTTTGTCATTGGGGTCTAATGGGCAAATAGCAGCAACTTCTAAAGTAGCATTTTTCAAAGTGTAGTCTGGAAACCACAAGCATCAGAATCACCTGGGGGAGCTGTTTAAAAATGCTGGGCATGGTGGCTCATGCCTGGAATACCAGCACTTTGGGAAGCAGAGGCAGGTGGATTGCTTGAGCTCAGGAGTGCGAGACCAGCCTGGGCGACATGGCAAAACCTTATTTCTACAAAACATACAAAAATTGGTCAGGCATGGTGGCTCAAACCCGTAGTCCCAGGTACTTGGGAGGCTGAGGCTGGAGAATCCCTTGAATCTGGGAAGTGGAGGCTGCAATGAGATCGGACTGCACTCCAGCCTGGGTGACAGAGATCCTATCTCAAAAATAAAATAAAGTAAAAATGCAGATTCCTGGGTTTTATCCCAGAGCTTCCAAAATCAGACCATCTTGGGGGTGGGGCCAAGAGAATCTACATTTTAGCAAGCTCCTCAAGTGATTCTTGTATAGACCAAAGTGAAGTGTTTTCCAAAAGTCACTCTGAGGCTGTCCGACAGCTGACCAGAAGACAGCCCTGGAAGATCCAGCTTCTTTCCCACCTATCTTAAATCTCATTCTTCTTAGCAGAGGCAGGGTGAGGAAGGCTGCTGCAGTGTCTAATGCACTCTGAAAATATATGTCTTGGCTCTGCCCCAAATGCCTTGATATTTACGCTGCAGCCAGAGGGTCGTTATCCTTTGGCAATGCTCCATTGTAAGGCCATTAGCTCTTAATTAGTGCCAGCTTGTTGGGTTATACTTCCCAGTTGAACTGCTAGCAGAAGCTGCTCTTTTCAGGCCTCTTGTGTCTCTCCTCTGGCAATCCCATGATGCATTGACCCTGCCTGCTGGGGCCAAGAGTTGGGCCCCTGGAATGACCACTGCCAAATATGAAACAGTCCTAGTCCCTAAGTGCTGGGTTCTGGGACTCTGGAAGAACAGAGAAAGACTCAGAATGTATCTTCAGGGTTTTGTTGTTTTGTTTCATTGCTAGAAAACAAAAAAAGTGAGTCCTTGGTTATACAACCTCAACAGTTTCATAAGCAAATTCAAATAAAAGAGAAGTAAAGTGTATTAACTTTGGCCAGGCATGGTGGCTCATGCCTGTAATCTCAGCACTTTGGGAGGCCAAGGCGGGCAGATCATCTGAGGTCAGGAGTTCAAGACCAATCTGCCCAACATGTTGAAACCCTGTCTCTACTAAAAATACAGAAATTAGCCTGGTGTGATGACATACGCCTGTAATCCCAGCTACTAGGGAGGCTGAGGCACAAGAATTGCTTGAGCCCAAGAGGCAGATTGCAGTGAGCCAAGATTGTGCCACTGCACTCCAGCCTGGGGGACACAGTGACACCCTGCCACACGCACACAAAAATAAAAATCATTTAAAAAAGGAAAGTAAAATGTATTAACTTGGAGCTTCACAAGCCAAGTTACCCTCAGGTTTCTGTCTAGGATGCCTGGAAAATTCTTGAACAAGGACATAGCAAACTGGTGGGCTTGCTAGCTATAAAAATGGCTAGGAGACTCACCTCTGGGAACCCAAGAAACTTCTCTGTGTAGTCACCACTTCTAAGTGGGAAAAACAGTCTGTGTTAGTCTTGGCATGCCTTTCACTGCTGGGTAGGAGCTCTTCAAAAAGATCCCCAGATTAAGCTTTGGAAAAATAACTAGAAGCATTTTGCTCCTTCCTATTACCGAATCCCTTGTGGTCTTCGGCATATTCTGCTCAAGAAAATCTGAGGAGCACTTTTATGAGATGCTATTAATGGCCTCTAATTGTCAGCCTGGTTTAGATATCTCAAAACTGCTGTCCATGTCCTAAGAAATGGATCCAGAACACACAGTGATGTGGGAATTTAAAGTATAATTCCAAATTGCAGATAATTGTTTAAGCTCTGCCGAGGCTGGAGGGCCTCTGTGAAGTCATCTCCCCAGGATCAGTGTGTTTCCTATTACTCTTGATATCTATCTGTCCAGTGATCCTTTTGATTTTGAAGCCATTAGACCAAATCTTTGTGTAATTCTTTACCCCCTTGTCTCCTGCTCACCTCCCTCATCTTTAGGAAAACACTTTTTAAAAATTTTAACCGGGTCCCTTGGATTGTTTCCCAGTAGAATAATGTCACGTTAAAGAATCTGAAAAGTCAACTTCCCACCTAAAACCCGCAGATCAGTGGAAGCTCTGTCTGTCAGATGGTCGGTCTGGCCCCAAGGACATCCTCAGCCCAGCAAGACGCTGAGCTTTTCCTTGACCTCCTCCATCTCTCTTGCTCTCCTGTCTGGTTTAGTCTAGACTAGGAACAAAATCTTATTTCTAAAATAGGGATTCAGGCGAAGGTCTGGAAGAAAGTCAGGATGAATATCTTCTCAAGCAGCAGGGGAAGAAGTGGTCAAAACCTTTAGCTATGGTTCCTTTTTTAGAGCCCTGAGTAGAAAAGGAAAGTCTATAACTCCCCCATCTTTGGGAAAAGCAATCCTTCCTACTCACTGTGCCACCCAGGTTGGAGGACTCTTCTAGATGCTTTTTTGTTTGTTTGTTTAGAGATGGACTCTCACTCTGTCATCCAGGCTGGAGTACAGTGGTACAATCTCGGCTCACTGCAACCTCTGCCTCCCAGGTTCAAGTGTATCTCCTGCCTCAGTCTCCTGAGTAGCTAGGATTACAGGCGCCCACCACCACGCCTGGATAATTTTTATATTTTTAGTAAAGATGGGGTTTCGCCACGTTGGCCAGGCTGGTCTCAAACTCCTGACCTCAAGTGATCCACCTGCCTCGGCTCCCAAAGTGCTGGGATTACAGGCGTGAGCCACTGCGCCCAGCCCTTTCTAGTTGCTTTAAAAGTCTATCTGAGAGACTTTGAAGTTGTCAGTTTTGCTTCTAGCTAGAGCTGGGCAAATCCCCGGGATGCCCCGTCACTGTGCCCAGGACCTGGGGACTCAGGTTTTGCTGTGTCCTCCCCACTCCCCTACATCAACAAAAGGCATGAACTAGGCCAGGCGCAGTGGCTCACACCTGTAATCCCAGCACTTTGGGAGGCGGAGGAGGGTGGATGGCGAGGTCCAGAGATCGAGACCAGCCTGGCCAACATGGTGAAACCCTGTCTCTACTAAAAATATAAAAAACTAGGTGGGCATGGTGGCACGGACCTGTAATCCCAGCTATTGGGGAGGCTGAGGCAGGAGAATCACTTGAACCAGGAGGGAGAGGGTGATGTGAGCTGAGATAGCACCACTGCTCTCCAGCCTGGCAACAGAGCAAGATTCTATCTCAAAAAAAAAAAAAAGGAAAAGGAAAAGGCATGAACCAAATCACACATGAGTAGCCACAAGCTAAGAATAATCTTTGTTTGTAAATGATTGAACAAATTCAAAATAAGGATTTTTTGTGTCTTGGTGCAGTGGCTCACGCCTGTAATCCCAGCACTTCAGGAGGTTGAGGTGGCCAGATCACAAGGTCAGGAGATGGAGACCATCCTGGCCAGCAGGTGAAACTCTGTGTCTACTAAAATACAAAGAATTAGCCAGGCATGGTGGCATGTGCCTCTAATCCCAGCTGCTTGGGAGGCTGAGGCAGGGGAATCACTTGAACCCAGGAGGCAGAGGTTGCAGTGAGCCGAGATTGCACCACTGCATTCCAGCCTGGTGACAGAGTAAAACTCAGTCTCAAAATAATAATAATAATAATATTTTGTAACATGTGAAAGTTATATGAAATTCAAACTTCTGGGTTCATAAATGAAGTTTTATTGGTACACAGCCACACCATTTGTTTACATAAGGTCTATGGTCTTTTGCCCAACAAAGGCAGAGATGAGTAGCCACGTGTGGCCCGTGAAGCCTGAAAAATTTACTACCTGGCCCTTTACAGAAAACACTTGCCTATGACCCCCTGTGTTAGGGCACTGGTGTGTGTTCTGATCATTGAAGAGACAGGGAATTGACCATTCAATGACTATCTGTTTGCCACTGCCCTCTGAGAGTGGACATTGCCTATCCCGCTATAGAGGTATCTTTCATTTTTCTGCCCTGGGGATTCAAATGAGGGGTCCACTCCACACCTGATGTAGCTGATGCATTCATGGACCAGCAGGGGGCTCTCTGCAGGAGTTTAAAATTCATGGGGAGAGAGCCGGTGCTGGAGGGCAAAAGCAAGTCTGGGGGAGAAGCTCTGACCTGTCAGTCCCCTGTCTGAGCCCCACAATTTTTTTTCCCCTGAGCTCAAAGGAGAAAGGAGCTTCAGGCAGAAATCCAAAGAACTCCTTTGTCCACAGCCTTTGTGAAAGCAACTTTTGGTGACTTTGAAGCAAAGTACAACAGAAAGTAGAGGAGATGGTCTACTTGCCCCGCATGGTTCTGGTGCACCACGGTCTTTAGGGGCTACGCCCAGGGTGGGCAGCATGGCATAGGGGCACGCACTGGCAGGCATGGCGGTGGTAAGGTGGTTTTGAGTAGCTTTGTGAGCAATGCATGCTGACGAGGGGCTGGAGAGGAGAGGTGGGGTCAGGTGGATGTCCCTGAAGACCCTATAGTGTTACTCGTGAGCACATATGATCCAACCCTCAGAATCCCCTCCTGCCAGTACATGAGACACTCATCAGGCTGCATATCATGGTACTAAGGTATGGAGAAGGACAGGGAAAATGCAAGTTTCCACATAGCTGGGTAGTAGCTGAGCCAGACTACCTGGGGTCCAATTCTGACCTCACTATTTATTAACTGTGTGTCCTTGGTCACATCCTTTCACCTCTTTGTGTCTCGGTTTCCTTATCTGTAAGAAGGGCCTAATAATGGTATCCACCTCACAGGGCTGTGCTGAGGTTAAATGAAGCAATGCAAGTAAAAGGCTTAGAATGGTGTGAGCACTATGTCCATATGCAGTACCGTAAGTGCTATGTGTATGCGCATACCATAAGCGCTATGAGAGTATCTCCAACTGTACCCACAGCCTCAAGAGACTTGGGAGACATGAATGCAATAATAAGTCCCACGGTCTCTGCTCTCAGGAGCTGACCTTCAGCCGTGGGACACAGATACAGATGTCGTAAACATGAAATAGTCCATAGAAACACAGGAGGAGCAGCTATTGGGGAGGGGCCCCCTTCACAGAGGAAGAGTAATTCCATCTAGGTATGAAATATGAGTAGAAAGTCTACAGATGAAAGCAGGGAGAAACACACTTTAGGGTGAGAGAACAACGTAGACGAAGGCACGAGAACTTGAAAGTGTATTTGTATTGGGCACCAATGAGTAATTCTGAGCAGAAGAGTCGATGCGGCGGGGGATGGGAGTGGCAGGAGATGGCCCTGGAAATCCGTGTTATCATCGCCAGTTGTGGCCAAATGACAGAAAGATCGAGACGGCATTGCTTTTGGCCTGGTGCGCCACTGAACTTTAATGCCTGCCTCATTTTTCCTCCTAGAAGGAAAAAGGAGTAAGCACCATTAATAGCTATCATCTCCAGGGACAGTATAAGAACATACCCATCCAGGAGGGACTGGTTCATTCATTCACTCAACGAACATCTAGCCTGCGATACCAAAAGACGAATGCAACTGGTCAAATATACAGGAGAACTATGGACCGGGCAAGCCATGGCTGTGAAGAACCTGTGGCTACACGGCCAAAGGAAAGCAAACAAAGGAAGACAAAGGGGAGTGGTGGATGGGGCGCTATAGGCGGTCTGGGAGAGCAGAAGAGCCAGCCAGGCAGCTTGGAGAGGGATCAGAAGGATCAGAAGGGTGAAACAGGTTTGAAAAAAGTGAGAGGAAAAAAAAAAGAGGGAAGCAGAAGGGTAAAGCATGGGAATGCAATGGAAATGTGTTTGTGAGAAATTGAGAGGCAATGTCTGTGGACGTTTTGTTGGTTTGGCGGTGGGAAAAGAATTGTAACTATGCGTGGTAGGCAAATACCTCTGTACAATAAAATACCTTGTGAGAATGAACGTGCGGGCATGAGAGAAATCAAGCACAGTCTATCGGCAATGGTCCTGCCCTTGGGAGAAAGGCCAAGTATATATTCAAGGCAGTTGTTGCCAGAGTCTGCAAGCCCCCGGGGCATATCGGAAGTCTGAGCCAGATGGGTTATGTGTATCTCAACCTGGAACAGGCAGCTTTTTATCAGACTTTTCTGTCCAAAGGAGGGAGGTGCTGCTGCCCTCCTCCATGCTGAGCCCAGCCCTGGAGGTAGCTGGGCAGGCTGGATTCTACTCTGGGGCCCACAGAGAGGTGGCTCCAGCTTCAGGCTCATCCCGGGGCAGTGCTCGCTTTGGGCGTGCTGCGCCATTGGCTCCTGAGGCCCAAGGTGCGGGAACTTGAAAGTGTATTTGTATTGGGCACCAGTGAGTAATTCTGAGTAGAAGAGTCGATGGGGCGGGGGACGGAAGTGGCAGGAGTTGGCCCTGGAAAGCTGGGTTGTCATCACTAGTTGTGGCCAAATGACAGAAAGATCAAGACTGCATTGCTTTTGGCCTGGTGCCCCACTGAATACCCTTTAGGGTGTGGTTTTCTCATGCTCTAGGAAGCCAAGAGTGCAGCAGCCAGATGCTGGCCCAAATCAGGAACCATTATCTACATGTAAAGCCCTCAGAGATAAAACTGATGGGAGAGATGATCAGATTAAAATGTTGGGTTCTGTACTCGAGAGTGTGATAGTCATTTGGCCTAGGCACCAAGTCCTCCCTCTTCAAGTCCTCCCAGATGAGACGCTGGAGTTCAACTTCCTGAATGACCATCCTCACATCCCCACGGGGCAGGCTTGGGTCAGCAGAGCCACAGCTCACTGCCCCACCCACCGGACCACCACAGCCTCTTTCCATATCAGTGTCTTGCTCCAGCCCGGAATCCTGAAGAGAATACTTTCCATGGTCCCTGGGATTGTGACACCCTCATTGTCACACCTTTGCCAAGTGAGCCTTCCAGGACTGGCCAGGGAAAGCACTTCTCTTTGTCCCTTGAGCTGCCAGCTTGTTTGACAGGCTTGGATCTGATTTGGCTGTTACAGCATCACTATCACCCTCCTCTGCTCCCCAATCCCTGTCCTCCCCCACCCCCCGCTTCTGTTCCCCTGCCCCAAAGGCAGCCAGTTGATTCCTTTTGGAGATGAACTCATTGTTGACTTTAACTCACTTCGATGTTTCCCAGGGAAGCATTCTGGCAGGAGGCCCGCCACAGCTCCTTGAAGAAGATAGCCAGGCCAGGGCCAAGACTGGGTGCCAGGGGCCTTGGAACTGCCAAAATGCCTCCCATTTTATGGACAGGCCTGGCTCACCCTGAAGACATTCCAAGCATTTAATCAGCAGTCCATGGTACATATTGGGTTGCAGAGGGAGCCCTCAGAAGCCAGCCTTTTAGGAGACAAAACTCAGCCAGAGGAAGGAGCTGGTCTTCTCCATGGACCAGGCTGATGCTCGACAGATGGAAAAAGTGCCTCCCGATCACAAGAATCAATAACCCAAGGCTGACAGCTGCAGAGACCTGGCCTGAGGGGTCCCCCTGGGGACCTGGCTCCGCCTCTTTCCCACGCCAGACTGAGTCCAGCCAGGAATCCATTTCACCCACCTCCCTGCACCAAGCTCCGGGAGAGCGAACGAGCGAGGGAGGAACCATTTTTCACATATTTTCTCTTTCAAAATGTAGTCCTGTTTCGCAATTTCCTACTTAAGTTCTGGAAGGCTCTAGGGCAGAACCCAAGCCACCTTCTCTAGCCACTGGCCTGGGTCTCTTGTCACCAAGAACCTGGTAGGCTAGCGGTGACAGAGAAAGGAAGGGGCCCAGATTTACTAACTCTCCCACTGTCCCCCATCCATGCCTGCTCACTCAAGGGTCTATTTAGTGCAGGTCTCTCTCTCTCTCTCTCAGTAGAGACAAGGTCTCATTACGTTGCCCAGACTGGTCTTGAACTCCTGGCCTCAAGCTGTCCTCCTGCCTGAGCCTCCCAAAATGCTGGGATTAGAGGCATGCACCACCATGCCTGGCCTCACATTCTTGATGTGAAAGGAGCTTCAACTGAGCCTCCAGCCAAAACCTGTTCATTGTTCCCCCTGTGTTGGCTTTCTCTTGGGAGAGCCAGGAGGTGTGCCACACCAAAGCAGGTGCACCCAACTCTGGTATGCTCACGTCTCAGCAACCCCTGAGGCATCTAATCTTCAGATCTTCTCTACTCCCCTATAACTAGGCTTTTGTTCTGGCTCACTTTTACTGGCAGCACTAGACAGTATTCCAGCCCTTTTGCAATGAATCCATTTAGTCCTTCAAAATGAAACCTGTTCTCTCTGATTGTTTTCCTTCTACCTTATCACCATTCACTTGGGTTTCCACCTGTTGCCCATTTAAATCTGGTGTGGACCACAGCTGGAGGAGTGAAACACAAAAAGCCAGCACCTGGGTTGCTGGCCCTGCATCAGGGACTTGTAATGGAGCCCAAGAAGCTGACCCTTTTCCTAAATTCCCTCTCAGTCCTCCTACACCAAACCAAACAAACCAGAAAGAAAAAAATCCCCACTTAAATAAACAAATCCAGAAAACACAACCCCATCACCCAAAATATTGAAATGGAAAACAAATCTACACTCTGGAGATTTGATCTGAAACATACCAGAGCTGGAACGGCGTATGGTGGCCAGAAATGTGTTAGTCTGGGCAAATCTGTGGCCCTGTAGAAGAAAAAGCTAACATTTTCCAAATAACAATGTGGGCACGTAACAACCGCATACAATCACATGCTGTTGTTGCCTAAACCTGGAAATAGGGTTAGGCAGCTCCACATCTTGACATAGATTCCCTCTCTCCAGTACTCACTCATCCTAAAAAGCACAGGTGTGATGTCTGGACCACTCTGGGCTGCTCTCAGCACTTATGGTCTCTGCCTCAGGTGGGTTTTTTCCAGGATTGTGAGCAGGTTTTAAAACACACACCCCTCTCCAGCTCAAAACAGGACAGGGTGAGACAGACAGGAGCAAGTCCTGGTGGGGCTCACTGTTTTGTAGGAATATACTGGAATCACATCTGAAAACACCCAGTGTATCAGTATCAGATGCTCTTGCCAGTAATTCTGCAGATGCGGAAACTCAAGTGTGATGTGCACATCAGTGAATTCAGGATTTCCTGAAACCCATCCTGTGTTTCTTGTCTTAGCTGCCTGAAGGACTTCAGGAGCAGCTTTAGGTGGCTCAAACATGTGATACAGAGAAGTGGGATAGCTCAGAGCATCACAGAGTTGATGGCAGGAGACACAGGAGGATCCAGCTTTTTCTTAGATGTTGCTAAGATTCTGTATTTCTGCTTTGATGTTGGTGTAGAGGAAAGCTTATGACAGTGGTTCTCAAATTGTTAAATATCTGCACAGATTTCCTAAGGGGTCTTCTTACAAGGCAGATTCAGATTCTTTAGGTCTAGGTAGGGCCTGAGAGTCTGTATTTTTAGCAAGCTTCCAGATGAAGCCAAGGTCGCTTGTCCATGGCTACACTTTGAGTAGTAAGGGCCTAAGGGTCAGGGACAAACCAGAGCCAAAGACGGCCAAAACATACTGGGACTGAGGATGGATGCCTGGAAGTGCAAAACAGGACAGAGAAAATCCATGGTGCACAAAAATAGAGTCAGAGGCTGAAGTGGGAACAGAGGAGGTCAGGGTGACAAAAAGAGGGACCAAGAAGGCAGAGTTAGAGACGCAGAGAGGGGCAAAGGCAGAGAGAACGGACACAGAGGTGGAGGATGGATAGGGACAGAGAGACCTGCAAAGACAAAGCCAGGGTCAAAGGGAGGAGACAAGGTAAAGAGTGAGGAAAGAGGGCGGGGTGGCTCACGCCTGTAATCCCAGCACTTTGGGAGGCCAAGGCGGGCTGAGGTCAAGAGATTGAGACCATCATGGCCAATGTGGTGAAACCCCATCTCTACTAAAAATACAAAAATTAGCTGGTGTCATGGCACATTCCTGTAGTCCCAGCTACTCAGGAGGCAGAGGCAGGACAATCACTTGAACCCAGGTGGTGGAGGTTGCAGTGAACCGAGATTGTGCCATTGCACTTCAGCCTGGTGACAGAGCGAGACTCTGTCTCCAAAAAAAAAAAAAAAAAAAAAAGGGAGGGAAGAGGGGCTGGGGCTGGCTGTGGGCAGCCTGTGACTAGCAGTTAGATGACAGGTGTAGGCGGTACAGGACCTGCAGGTGCACAGACATGATCCCCCTCTTCCTCACCTCCCAGCCTCCCCATACCTGCATCACTCTCTCCTTGCTCCTGCAAAGCTGTCCCTCCCCATGGAACCTTCCACTGCTGACTTTCCCTTCTCTCGCCTGTGTACTCAACCACTTTCTCTTAAGTGCATGCCTCCAAGAAAGTTTTAAACATCTTCAAGTCTTTCCCACCTAAAGAAAAAAGACTCTCTTGACTCATATTTCTTTCTAGCTCCTGTCCTATTTCTCTCTCCCCTGTTCACAGCTCAAGCATTGTCGGCTTCCATCACCCTCCCCAAACACCTCTGCTAAGGTTCTGTTGGCATACATGTTGCTAAGTCTAATGGTCACTTTCCAGTCTTCTTTTGCTTGATCTCTCCCTCCTTCTTGCTAGTATCTGGGACTTGATATTCCCCTGGGTTTCCTCTTGCCCGCTCCTTCTTTAACTCATCCTTTGTGATCCGATCTTTATATTTAGAGGGCCTTTCTATTAGAGCTGGGTGAAGACTCCTCTCTTCACCCAGTGCTGTCTCTTCAGTTGACCTCTTCCAAACCCACAGCCTCGATTGCCTTCTGTACACCAGTTTACATTCCAGCCCAAACTCTCCCTGTGCAACTAGACCTGTGTTTATGTCTAAGCAATGTCTGCTCACCATCTTTACCAGGTCGAAACCAGATTTATGTTCTTCCTTCTTCTCCCAAACTGGTCTTCCTCACAGGCTTTGCATGTCAGAACACAGCACCATCATCTGTCTGGGTGTTCAAGCCAGACACAGGGATTCCGTCCTTGATAACTGCCTCCCAGTCTCTCCCCTCTTCCATATCTAATACATCAGCAAAGTCTGTCAACTTCGTGCCCCAAATACCTTTTGATTTTGCTCAATTCCCTCCATTTCCACTGCCACCACCCTAGTCCAAATCTCCAACATCCCTCACCTAGATGACAGCAACAGCCTCCTAAGCAGCCTCTCTCTAATCTGTCTTTCAAGCTACACACAAAGTGATCTTTGCAAAATGCAATTCTGGTTTTTTTGGCCTACTGCTTAAAACTCCTCAGCAGCCTCCCTTGGCTCTGAGAATAAAGGGCCAACTCCAGGCAATCTTTCTAGAATCATCTGAACTCACTTGTCCTCCAGGCCTTCCAGCTATACTGGCTTTCTTTCAGTTCCTTGGCCAAGCTACTTTCTACCACAGGAGAGCTGCATATTCTGCGTCTGTAGAACTCTGCTGTCCAACATGTGGTTGTTGAGCATTTGAAAGATGGCTAGAGCAACTGAAGAATGGAATTACTAATGTTATTTAATTTTAATTGACCATATTTAAAATCTAAAAATGTATTTCATTCAGTTACTGAAAAACTGTTAAATGTTTTAAAACAACTTGGGTATGGCCATCTTCTTTTTCAACTTTAGTTTCAATGCAATGTCATTATGGATCAGGTATTTCTGGTGAAAATTCAGCATTTAAATTAAGATATGCTGTGAGTGTAACAATACACACAGAACACTGAACACTTAGTTTTAAAAATGTAAAAGATCTCACTAATAATTTTTTACCTTGATTGCGTGTTAAAAAGATAATACGTTGGGTCAGGTACAGTGGCTTATACCTGTAATCCCAGCACTTTGGGAAGCCAAGGTAAGAGGATTGCTTGAGGCCAGGAGTTCAAGACCAGCCTGGGCAATATAGTGAGACCTCGTCTCTATGAGAAAAAAAAAAGTAGAGGGGCCGGGCGCAGTGGCCCATGCCTGGAATCCCAGAACTTTGGGAGGCTGAGGCGAGCGGATCATCTGCAGCTGGGAGTCCAAGACCAGCCTGACCAATATGGAGAAACCCTGTCTCTACTAAAAATACAAAATTAGCCAGGCATGGTGGCACATACCTGTAATCCCAGCTACTCAAGAGGCTGAGGCAGGAGAATCGCTTGAACCTGGGAGACGGAGGTTGCAGTGAGCCCAGATCACGCCACTGCACTCCAGCCTGGGCAACAAGAGCGAAACTCCGTCTCAAAAAATAAAATTAAATTAAATTAAATAAAAATAACACTTTGTATATATATAGTTAAGTAACATATGTAATTAAAATTAACCTCATCTTTTTCTTTTTCCTTTTTATACTGTGGCTACTAGAAAAATTTTTTTTTGGTTTGTTTTAGAGATAAGGGCCTCACCATGCAGCTCACACTGGTCTCAAAATCCTAGGCTCAAGTCATCCTCCCATCTTTGCCTCCCAAAGTGTTAAGATTACAGATGTGAGCCACCCTGTCTAGCCAAAAAGTCTCAATTACATATGTGACTCACATATTTCCACTGGACAGCACCTGTCTTTGTTTTAAATCCTTCTACCCATCCTTCAGAGTTTGGCTCAAATATCACGTCCTCTGAGAAGCCTCCCTGAGAGGAAGTATTTTATTTTTATTCTGTCGTATGCACT
Source organism: Cheracebus regulus (assembly GCA_963574635.1). Taxonomy (NCBI): domain Eukaryota; kingdom Metazoa; phylum Chordata; class Mammalia; order Primates; family Pitheciidae; genus Cheracebus; species Cheracebus regulus. The sequence goes on along the minus strand of CAUYQU010097582.1, from coordinate 23,118 downwards.
TTCCTAGCTGTACATAGATGCCAGTGGCCACCTGCCCTTGGCTGCATCCTTTTGTAGTTATATATGTGTTTGTATGATTCCTTGGTGCATGCCTACAATTTTCCCCACCAACCTCCAAGCTCCGAAAGAGCAAGGCCTCTGTTTGGCTCCTCCCTGGAAACCTAGCACCTAGTCCAGAGCCTGGTATACACTTCAGAATGCCACAAGGAGTCACTGCATCCACTGCCCTGCCTTTGGGCAGGACTGTCCCCAACCATCACTGGGAGCCTATGCACCCCCTTCCCCCAGCAGTGCCACTACCCCTTCAGAATACAGATTCCACCTCTCCCAGATGGAAAGTCCTCCTTTATAGCTGACCAGAATCCCTCCTGCTGCATGGCCAGGGCCCTTTGTCCCATCCTTTAAGGGGAATTACAGCAGCACTTCTCACATTTGGATAACATGCCAATCATCAGGAATATTGTTACAATTCAGACTCTGGCTCACCAGGTCTATAATGAGACCTGAGATTCTGATTCCTAACAAGCTGCCCTGTGACAACACTGCTGCCCTGGGCCACCCTCTGAGTAACAAGGATATAGAGAGCCTCTTTACCACCCTCAGAGCATCCCCTACGTTTTCTTCCTTCTCTGCATGACCCTCTACTCAGCAGGCTATTTGGGGTCTCTGGAAATGCCCTGTCCCTTCTTGCTCCCATGCAGACCTTGCCAATCCTCACACCTGCAAAGGAATGTGGTGCCTGTGGCTACTGCTGTCATTGATTTTTTGGTTTTAATTTGAAATAAACCTTTAAGCAGTTTTCAGAGTCAGGTTAGCCCTGATACGTATCATGAAGGGTAACAATACTCTCCAACGATAAAGTCACACAGCTGGGAGTGCCGACCGGGGTGGGAAGAAGGCTTCTCCCCAGGTCACCAGCAGTCCTCAAGCTTGGCTCCTGTCTACCACACCAACTGGCCCAATCCCAGCAGCTTTTCCAGAAGGCTCCCCTCTGCAGTTTGGTCTCAGATGTGGGAAGCGTTGTCTCTGACGTGTCCACTGGGAGCCCTGGAAACCAAGTGTGTACTGCTGGGCCCTAGGAATGGAAGTGTCTTCTGGTGGCCTCAGGGGTGTGTGTGTGTGTGTGTGTGTGTGTGTGTGTGTCTGTCTGTCTGTATGGTTGTCTATGTGGACAGGAGTTTGAGTGCGTGTGTCTTGTGTCTATGTGTGAATGGATGGATGGAGTGTGTGTGTATGCTTTGCCCCCGACATTCCAGTTCAGGAAAGCTTTAATCACACAGAGCAGCACTGAACTCTTTCTGCATGGGCCTGAAGGCTGGACAATGTCCCTAGGTGGGCCCTGCAGATGTGAGCGGCCCCACCGTCCCTTGTTGCTGCTGCTGTTGCTGCCCCTTGCGTCTTCGAGAGCCAGTGCCCGCTTCCTTGCCCTCCTTCCTGGCCAGGTTCCTGTTGGCATTCTCCCGCCGGCTCTGGCCTCCCTTCCTCCTCTTCTGCCCTGCAACAACCAAACAGCAGGAAGAATCAAGGGGAGGGGAGTGTGAGGAAGCCAGGAGGGGAGGCAGGGAGGAGGCTGGAGATGCTGCCCTTAGGTAGCTGGGTCATCGTGACCTCCTCTGACAGCAGCCACTTCAGAGGACCCTGCGGCATGGCACTGGAAGGCATCCCAAGAGTCCTTTCACCCCCCAACCCTCAAGGCACACAAGACGTCATCCTCTTCCTCATGGGTTCCTCAGACCTTGGATCCCAGTGGACCAAGAGTACTTCCCAGGTGTTCAGTGCGCCCTCAGAACAGGCAGCACTGCCCCATCCCCTACCCACCACCCGTCACCTCTGGGGCCAGGCAAGAGCAGCAGCCACCTCCTTGCCAACTGCAGGCTGTGTGACTTTGGTGGAATTACTACACCTCTCTGGGTCTTAGTGCCCCCTTTCTACCCACAAATCCAGCCTCCAAGGGGCCTTCTAGTATGAACATCCACTACCTCAGAAGAAATGGGGGAACTGGAAGAATATTGATCACAGACGCTTCCAGCTTCTACCATGTAGAGTATTGGGGCCCTGTTCTCTGTCAGGACTTGACATCTGGATTGGATAGCATGAGGTCTGGAGTTGCGGGTGCCCCATCTGGCCTTGCCCTGAAGCCTTCTCCTGTGCAGCGGGCAGCAAGCAGAGGCTGTGGGACCCACCGTGGCCGGTGCCTGAGCTCTGACCCCAGGGAGGTGGAGGCTGCAGCTCACCCTCAGGACACGGCACCCTCCTCACTGTGCACCTCCGGGTCTCCTTGGTGTCCGAGCAGGCAGAATGGTCCCCCCCAGGGGCCTGGAGCACCCTGCGTGTCCGCTCCTCGGAGCCCCTCCGGAAACCACACAGCTTCGTCTTCTTCGAGCAGGGTCCCCAGGGGGACCACTCGCTCATTTCACATTGTGCTAGCAGGAAGAGAAGGGAAGAGAGAGAAGAACAAGGAGGAGAGGGTCAGGTCTCCATCCCTGGCCCAGAACACCCCAGTGGAGTGCCTCCCGCTTGCCTTCTGGACCTCAGGCTGCAGGTATCTTTAGTCCAGAGGGCATAAAAGTCCTTGGAGACCCAGAAAGGAGTATAGGATAAGCTCTCCCTGCACAGTGCCCCAGCCCACTGCTCTCTGGCCAGATGCCTACCTGGCTCCTCCTCCTGGGGTCCTGGACCCTCTGCCCACAGTACCAGCCACAGCTTACCAGGACTACTGCACTCCATGGTGCCATTGGCAGCTGAGGAGCCCTCAGGACAGGCTGGATAGCAGCGGCCCTTGTGCAGGTACAAGCCCTCCTTGCACTTGGTGCAGAAGTTGTGGCTGAAGCAGGCCTCGCACTGCTCGATCTTGCATTCTGAAGAGAGGACAGATTGGGGGCCTCTGGCCCAGCCTGGAGGGAACGTTTCCCCTCATCCCCAGCCCCAACCCCCTCCCTTCCATTCACACCCACTGACATGGAGGGCAGGACCCTGGCCTAGAGCTGCAGTTACTGCAGAGGACTCTGGGGAGGACAGGGAAAGGAAGGGCAGTGGCAGGCTGGCCAGGGAAGAAGCTGGTGTGGCTGCTCTTGAGAGCTGGCTGGGACTCTTGCTGCCGTCAGCCAACTCGAACTCGAACCCAGGCTCCATCTCTGGAACCCAAGGTGACACTCCAGAGAGCAGTTTCAGAGGAGGAGGGTGGGACCCTCTGGGCTTGGTGGGGTAGGACAGGAGTGTTTTATTATCTCACAGAGTCCAGAGGGCCACCCTAAACAGAGCTGAACTGAGGGACAGAATGATCCCCAGAGAGTGGCTTCGTGATCTCTTCCCTCACTGCTGGGCATTACAATGTCCCAAACTGCGGTTCTCTTCCTGCCTGGGGCAGAAAGAATCAGCACGGAGGAGGGGGAAGCCATCCCAGGGCAAATTCCTCTCCCTCTGCAAGGCTGAGTTCCAGGAACCACCTTGGTAGGACTCCTGGGTCCCTCCCTGATTCCCTGCTGCCAGTTCCCTCCTTTGGGGGAATGGGGGCAGGGTGGGTCCTGCAGGGCTTGGCTGGAAGCAGGCAGGGTCTTTCACAATCTCTCCTTCCTAAAGTGCAGGCGGGGCTGACTTCTTCCCAGGCTCTGGCACCTGAAGCCCACGCCGCCAGTTTTGTAGATGCTGGTGTAGCCAAGAGCTCCCAACCCTAAGCACCCGAGGATCAAGAGGACAGCTTCCAGGGTCCCACCTCCATCCTCAGAAACTCCCATGTCCTCCATGCTTGTCTCAGCCTCACCTCTCTCATTCTCTCCTTCCTTCCCTCCCTAGTGCTCTGATTCCTGGGTTTGGTTGCCAGTCAATTAAGAACAAAAATAACAATAGCAGCTACCATTCATTGAGTTCCAGACACTAAGACTTTACAGGTATGTCTCACAACAACCCTAGGGGGTAAAAACTCTTAAAGATGGGGCATTGAGAGCTTGAGACATGCTCAAGGTCACACAATGAAGAAGTGGCAGAGTTGAGCTCAGAATCCAGTCTAGTCTTGGGCCAGTCATTTACCCTCCACGCCTCAATGCTGTCAGCCCTGAAAAGGGCACCATCCCTTGGGTCCTGTCTCCCTCCCAGTGTTGTTGTGAGGCTCAACTGATATGAGACCTGCAAATGCATTCTAAATGGCAAGGCATGAACAGGTGGTGGGGGCATTGGCACTGCTCCCCTGAGTGTGCTCACACGTGTCTCCCAGCACATCACAGGTGCAGCTCCATAGAAGGGGTGCAGATAGGACGGCATGTGCCTTGGAGCACATGGAACTGCAGCTGGTGTGGAAACGGGGAGCCAGCAGGCCAGGGAGAGGAGAGAGTGGAAGAGCAGGCTGTCTGGGCCTGGAACCCCTGCAGCCCATGTTGAGCTAATGGTGGTTTTTAAGCACAAGTGTGACAGGGTAAGGTACGTGTCTCCGAGTGTGATGGGATAGGGTGTGTGTCTCAGGAGTGTGAAGGGATAGGGTGTGTGTCTCAGGAGTGTGATGGGATAGGGTGTGTATTTCAGGAGCGTGATGGGATAGGGTGTGTGTCTCAGAATGTGTTGGGGTAGGGTGTGTGTTTCAGAAGCGTCTTTCTGGCTGCAGTGCAGAAGGTGGGTTTCAGGGAAGCAGAGGAAGGCTGGAGGATGGATGAATAGGCTATTGCAATGGTCCGGAAGCAAAGTGCTGGGAACCTGGGACGACAGTGGCAGTGAGGACTGAAAGGCGATGACAGGCAGGCTCTGGTGATTTGATGGATGGGGTGGGAGAGGTTGGCACTCAGGGCTATGGCTTGGGTGACAGATTGGGACACGGAGGGTGACCTGTGGGAATAGAGGTAGGGGCGGGTGCGGAGGGAGGAGATGGGGTTCTGCTATTTACACACGGAGTTGGAAGTGTGCGGCTGGATACTTGAATTGGAGCCTCATCTCCTCTCCTCAGAGCCCCCTCTGCTCCTCTCGCCCGTCACCAATGGTTCAAAGCACCCTCCCCCAGTCCAGAGCTTCTAGAGCCCCCGCCACCGACAGCCCTGCCCACACTCACTGATGCACTTGTTCATGTCGGGGTTGCGGGCGTCGAAGTATCCAGGTGGGCAGGACGGCAAGCAGACGCCCACCTGGCGGATGTCGTTCCTCTCCAGCAGGATGAACAGCTTGGGCGAGCACTTGAGGCAGCCGTTGACTTCGGAGCAGAGCTCACAGCCTTTGGCACAGGACTGGCTCCCCTCGGCACTGACTGCAAAGGTGGAGCAGGCATGAGAAGGCGGCTGTGAGAGGGAATCTCGCCTATCCAGATTCCCACAAGGATGGGAAGTGAATAGATCAGCGTTTCCTTCCAGAAAAGGAATGTGCTTCTCAGAAAGCACAGGCCAGGCTGGCAGCTCTCTGCAAGGCTGCTCTATACAGCTCCCAGTAGCTTTTCTCCAGAGAGCTAGCACTGGTGCTGTCCTGTGTGCCTCCCTAGCTCCAGGCACAACATGAGCTCACCCTCTAGGCTGGCTCCACCATCCCCAGAGAAGCAATCCAAGCTGAACCCTTCCTGGAACTTATCCTTTCTCCCCAGAGCACAAAACATTCAGCCTTAGGTATGAAAGGAGGGTTTTTAAAATCTCTGAGAGCTGGGCACAGTGGTTCACGCCTGTAATCCCAGCTCATGAGGCAGAGGCAAATGGATCACAAGGTCAGAAGATTGAGACTATCCTGGCCGACATAGTGAAACACTGTACCTACCAAAAATACTAAAATTAGCCAGGTGTGGTGGCGCGCACCTGTAGTCCCAGCTACTCAGGAGGCTGAGGCAGGAGAATCGTTTGGGAGGTGGAGGTTGCAGTGAGCCAAGATCGTGGCAATGCACTCCAGCCTGGGCGACAGAGCGAGACTCTGTCTCGAGAAATAAAAATAAAAATAAATCTCTGAGAAAGTTTTAAGGGCAAGAGGGATCAAGAGTAAAACAGAAGAGGGCTGCCTTCCCTTTTCAAAAACAACTGGAATAATCTACACCTAGAACAGGGGTCTCGACCACGAATGATTTTGCTCTCCAGGAGACATTTGGCAATGCCTAGAAACTTTTTTGATGATCACACCTGGGAAGAGGGCTTGTTACTGGCATCAAGTGGGTAGAGACCAGGGATGCAGCTAATCACCCTACAATGCATCGGGCACAGAAAAGAATCATCTGGTCCAAAATGTTAATGGCATGGACATTGAGAAACTCTGGCTCAGAAACATCCTTTGAAGCCAGGCACAGTGACTTATGCCTGTAATCCCAGCATTTTGGGAGGCTGAGGCAGGCAGATTGCTTGAAGCCAAGAGTTTGAGACTGGCCTGGTCAACATGGTGAAATTCCATCTCTACTAAAAATACAAGAATTAGCCGGGTGTGGTAGCACGTGCCTGTAATAACAGCTACTTGGGAGGCTGAGGCAGGAGAATCATTTGGAACCCGGGAGGCGGAGGTTGCAGTGAGCTGAGATTGTGCCACTGCACTCCACTCCAACCTGGGTGACAGAGCAAGAATCCATCTCAAAAAAGAAAAGAAAAAAAGAAAGAAAGAAAGAAGAACGAGAAAGAGAGAAGAAAGAAAAGAAAGAAAGAAAGAAAGAAAGAAAGAAAGAAAGAAAGAAAGAAAGAAAAGAAAGAAAAGAAAGAAAAAGAAAGAAGGAAAGAAAGGAAGGAAAAAGGAACCATCCTTTGGGGCTTCATGGTCTTCCATTCCGGCACCGAGTCTCAAGATCTTTGATCTCACTTTCTTGTTTCATCCTCATGGAGCCCCTTCCGTGGACCTTGCACAGCGTGACCCCTGGGCAGAGGCATGTAAGCCACTCTGCAGAGGAACTGATCTTTCGGTGGAGCAGGCATACCTCAAACAGGTGAATGCTGAGAGCCACAGAGCCAAGCAATAGTGGACCCAAAAAGAAGGAGGGAAACAAGCCACAAAGAAGGTGTCACTGGGGCCAAGTCTTAGAGAATTTGTACAGATTTGTCCTTTAGGAGATAGAACTAAGGGCACTCAGGGAGCAGGACCACAGAGGTGTCAAACTGGCAAAAGGTGGAATTGCAGATAACTTGGGGTGGAGATGGGAATGGGAGGGGAGCTGTGAAAGGTAAGGTTTTCTACCTTTATATCATGCTAAGGAACTTGAACTTGATCCTGCCAGACGGCGTTTCCCAAAAAGTACTCCTTACAAGGTGATTCCGCCAAATGTGACTATGAGGATGTGGGGGAAAGGCTACTGTATCAGGTAAGACCAGGAACCCGTGGGTCAACCAAATCTAAACAGATTTCTTTACTGCAGGCCTTCTTTCAAGCTTTATTACTCTCCTGTGCACACTGACTCTCTCTCTTGCTCTAAGGATTAAATGAGTGAGCTGCATTTCCCAAGCATTTTGGCCACAGAACACTTGTTTTGGGACCTTCTCAGACTGTTTAGACATCAGGGAGCCATTAGAACATTTTAAGCAGGGATAAGACCTGGTCCAATTTACATGTTGGGAAATTTTCTCTAGTAGCCAGGGTGGAGCCCAGAGATGGAAAGACTGCTTGGGAGGAAGCTGACTAGATCATCCAGGTGAGAAAGGTGAGAAAGTCTTAAAATTATGTTCTATGGGGATAGAGGGGATAACGACCGATTTGAGAGACACTTAGGAAATGCAGCCAGTAGGCAGGCCATGGCGGCTAACAGGCAGAGAGGAAAGGGGCATGGGGAGGAGCCTGGGGTGGTTCCCAGATGTTCGGCCTGGGGTGTGGGTGAGCTGTGGGGCCACACATAAAAAGAAGCCCACGGAAGACAAGCAAGGTGAGAGGGGAGGAGAGGAAGGAAAAGTAGTTACTTGGGGTGGAGATGGGAATGGCAAAAGATAAGGTATCTGGTCTTCATATCATGCTAAGGAACTTTAACTTGATCAAGGAGGGCAACAAGAGCCGGGCAGCAGCCGGTCGTGGTGGCTCACACCTAGAATCCCAGCACTTTGGGAGGCTGAGGTGGATGATCACCTGAGGTCAGGAGTTTGAGACCAGTCTGGCCAACATGGCAAAATGCTATCTCTACTGAAAACACACAAAATTGGCTGGGTGTGGTGGCAAGTGCCTGTAATCCCAGCTACTTGGGGTGCTGAGGCTGGAGAATCACTTGAACCGGGGAAGCGGAGGTTGCAGTGAGCTGAGATTGTGCCACTGCACTCCAGCCTGGGTGATAGAGCAAGACTCCGTCTCAAAAAAAAAAAAAAAAAAAAAAAAGCCAGTCGTCAAGGAGCTACAGACACAGGCAGAAGGCAGAGAGCTGGGGAAAATCAGAACAGAGATGGTAGGAAATGGTGCAGGGTAGTGGACCCAGAGCCCAGGCTTCAGAGTCAGTGGGACCTGGAGCCAGATTCCCAGTCTGGGAACCTGGGCAAAACAATGAATCTTGTGTGCTTCCCGGAAAAGGGGAGATGGGGATGTCCACTCTGGACAACTGCTGGGTGAGTCTGTGCTCCAGGACTCATTCCTGGTTTCAGAACAGGAGAACATGGAGGAGTGAGGAAGGAGAGCAGTCGAAGGAAGGAGGGTGATAACAAACACCAGCTTATCACAACACAGCAGTAACCACAATGGCGGCAGTGTGTCACTAAATGTTGCACTGACTGTGGCAGGCACCGTTTTCAGTGCTTGACAAGTATCACCTCATTTAATCCTTACAGCAACCCATGAAGTAGGTACTATTGTTATTTTAAAGAAATTTATAATCCACTTTTCTTTTTTCAGACAGAGTCTCGCTCTGTCACCCAGGCTGGAGTGCAGTGGTACAAGCTTGTCTCAGTGCAAACTCCCCCACTCGGGTTCACATGATTCTCCTGCCTCAGCCTCCCGAGTAGCTGGGATAACAGGAACCCACCACCATGCCGAGCTAAATTTTTGTATTTTTAATAGAGACGGGGTTTCACCATGTTGGTCAGGCTGGTCTAGAACTCCTGACCTCAGGTGGTCCACCCGCTTTGGCTTCCCAAAGTGCTGAGATTACAGGCATGAGCCATCGCACCTGGCCTATTATGCAGAATTTTATAGATGAGGGAATGGAAAGGTAAATTACTTGGACAAAATTTCTCAGCCAGTATGTGTTTCAGGCAGAGGAGACAAAAGTATAGAGAGACCAGGGTAGGACAATATGAGGTGGCATGGACACTGAAAGTATGTTTAGACTGTATATTTTTTGAAAATGGGATTTACAGACTGGGTGTGGTGGCTTACACCTGTAATCCCAGCAATTTGGGAGGCTGAGATTGGCAGATCGCTGCAGCCCATGAGTTTAAAGACCAGCCTAGGCAACATAGGGAGATCCTGTCTCTACTACAAAAAATAATAATACACTGGGCATGGTGGCTCACACCTATAATCCCAGCACTTTGTGAAGCGGAGGCTAGGAGTTCAAGACTAGCCTGGCCAACATGGTGAAACCCCGTCTCTACTAAAAATACAAAAATTAGCCAGGTGTGATGGCACACACCTGTAATCCCAGCTATTTAGGAGGCTGAGGTATGAGAATCATTTGAACCCGGGAGGCAGAGGTTGCAGTGAGCCAAGATCACTTCTGCACTCCAGCCTAGGTGATGAGCGAGACTCTGTCTCAAAATAATAATAATAAAATAAAAATAATAATCACGATTGTTCTTGTTGGTATAATTATTGTACGGGCAAAAATACTCCAAATGCAGCATTGAAGTTATGAGGGAACCCTTGGGATTATTTTTCTACTCTGGGCCTTTATTCAGCTGTGTTACAAATTCATGAGTCATTATAGATTTTACGCACCCCTTCTACCTCAGAGATACTAAATTGTCTACGACTCACTGTTTTTATTTAATTCATTGTTGAAATGAATGTACCCTCTAGGTTTTTGCCTTAGTTTCAGTAACGGCCATGATCCTGGCATCCCATTTGCAGTCCTCTCAAGCTATGCTGTCATACTCATTTATTCCTTCATTATCCCCTGTATTAAGAACACATTTGCGAAAGGCGCCCTTTCAGATCCGCCGCCCACCTCCCATTGCACCAGCAACAATTCCCCTTGTGCATTTTTCTTCAGCTCTGTCAGTGGCACAGAAGAGGAAGTGTGGCACACCCGGGGAAGGGAATCTGGAACCAGGTCAGCACGGCGGGGGTGTGGAGCGAGTGATGAGGCAGGAAGCTGGAAAGCTAAGCAGGGGCTGGATGAGAAAGGGTCTTGAGCCCGGATGGAGGAGTTCACACCCTATCCCGAAGGTCATAAGGCATCGGTGGGAAGTTTACAACAAGAGACATGGTCAGGATTCCATTTTAGAAAGATCACTCGGTAGAGAATGGATTGTCCAAGGGCAAGAGTGGAGACAGGAAGACTCCCAGGCTAGAACTCCAAGCCAGTAGAGCTGGGCTGAGCCAAGGAGAGGGGAGGGAGTAGACACATGTGAGATGGTCAGGCAGCAGGGTCAACGAGACGGGGTGACACATTCAACAAGAGGGGCTGAGGGGTAAGCACAAGGTGACCTCGAGATGCTGGGCTCCTGTAACATCCCTTCCCTGGGAGAGGGACCACAGGAGGTGGAGGGGGTTTGGGAAAATGATGAGTAGCTAAGTATTAGACATGTTGAGTTTGTGGTTCCTGCGGAGTATCCAGGGAATGATGTCGATTAGGCAATTGAACACATGGGTCTGGAACTCAAGAGAACTATTTTGGCTGGAGATTCAGACGTGGAGTTCTTTCTTTTATTTTTTCTTTCTTTTTTTTTTTTTTGAGATGAGATCTCACTCTGTTGCCCAGGCTGAATTGCAGTGTCACAATCGTAGCTCACTGCAGCCTCAAACTCCTGGGCTCAAGGGATCCTCCTGTTTCGGTCTCCCTAGTAGCTAGGACTATGGTCACATGCCACTATGCTTGGGTAAAAAGAGGTGGAGTTCTTAACATCAAAGAGTCCTCAAAGGCATGCCAGTCCATGAGATGGCAAGAAGAGTGGGTCTAGAGTGAGAAGAGGAACTGGACATTGAAGAGAAGGATGGAGAAGTCTTAGGTCCACAAAGAGGCAGAGAAGGAGCAAACAGAAAGACAGGGGACCTTGAGAAATATATTGCATCATGGGAGCCAAGAGAAGAGTACACTCGGAAGAGGGAGACATCAACACGCCAATTGCTTCTGAGATGTCATGTGAGCCCAACTGGGTGGGGGCAACCCTGGTAAGTGCAGTGTCAGTGGGGTGTTGGGGTGGACAGCAGGAGGCAGTGGTTGAGCAGTGACAGGAAGGTCAGGAAGCAGAGAGAGGAAATCTTAATTTTTTTTTTAAATGGAGTCTTGCTCTGTCGCCTAGACTGGAGTGCAGTGGCACAATCGCAGCTCACTGCAGCCTCCACCTTCTGGGTTCAGGTGATTCTCCTGCCTCAGTCTACTGAGTAGCTGGGACTACAGGTGCGGATTTTTAGTAGAGACAGGATTTCACTATGTTGGCCAGGCTGGTCTCCAACTCCTGACCTCGTGATCTACCCTTCTTGGCCTCCCAAAGTGCTGGGATTACAGGTATGAGCCACCGCACCTGGCCAAGCCCCTTCTTTTAAGAAGTGGCTGTTGGCTAGCGTGGGGGCTCACACCTGTAATCCTGAGATGTTTCAGCTGGAGGATTGATTGAATCCAGGATTTCAAGGCTGTAGTGAGCTATGACTGAGCCACTGCACTCCAGCCTGGGTGACACAGCAAGATCCTGACTCAAAAAAAAAGGAAGCTGATAGTTAGATCTGTGGGAGCAGAAGAGCCTGGATGGTGCCTTGGACAACACCTACATTCAACAGCTAGGCAGAGGAAGAGGGGCTTGAGAAAGATGTGGAGAAGGACTGTTGGAGAGCTGGGGGGAGTCTGAGAGAGGTGCCAGGAGTCAGGTGGAAAGGGGAAAGCTCTTCAGGGACCAGAGCTGGGAGGAAGCAAGGTCGGTGAGCTCTGAAGCAAATCTGTAAGACTTGACTCTCAGTGGTCATCGACTGGGTGACCTTGAGAAGGGCGGTTTTGGTGGAGAGGTGGAGATGAGAGCCAAACCACCGTGAGCTTCGGAGTCAGTGGAAGGGAAGGAGTGGAGATCACGCAAGGAGGGAAACAGAAAATCAGAGATCACAGATGGAGAAGTGGAGAGCACGGCTGGGGGTGGGGAATGTGATTACAAGACTCAGAGGCAGTGGACGTTGCTGGAGTAGAGACCCGAGGACACGAGGTTACAGGAGTGTCACGACACAGGCTCAGACGGTGAGGCCGGCCGTGGCTAGCAGGAGAAACCAGGGGCTGCAGTCAGGGGCATGGGGGTCAGAGAGGGTTTGGGGGCTCAGTGACAGGCAGGGGTCAGTTCAGCAAGGAAAGGGATGTTTATCAAGGGGGACAGGAAGCACAGGGTGTTCTCAGCTCGGAGAGGCAGTGAGGAGATGGGGGGATAGAAGAGGAGGCTCTACAATGGGAATGTGGCCTTGAAGGAAGGATCCAAGGAAGATGGTACCTATTTGGGGGAACGCATGATGATTTAGAGGGGGAAAACCAAGGCTCGTTCATTCCACAGATGTTTACTGCACACCCCACAGGTGCTCAGGACTGTTAAGAGCTGGAAAGTGGAGGTATAGCCACAAAAGCCCACTCAGGACGAGGGAGGCAAGGCTTGTCACACATCTGGATGCAGAGAGGCAGAGGGCACTTCTTGACCCAGAAGCCTAGAGGAGGAGCGTATCCTGCACAGCAGGAACAGCCAGTGCAAGGCTCTGAGGCACTGCATGTCCTAGATCAACCGTGGCATGGAAAATAGGACTTTATATAGCTGGGTGCAGCTAATTCTAGCTACTCGGGAGGCTGAGGCAGGATCACATGAGCCTAGGAGTTGCAGGCCAGCCGGGGCAACATAGAAAGACCCCACCTCAAAAGAAAAAAGGAACACAGGGTTTTATATATTCTCTTGGTGAGGAAAGCAACCAGTGGAAGGGCATCGTCAGGTGGGTAGTTTAGAAAGCTCCCCTCTAGCTGGGCACAGTGGCACACACTGTAGTCCCAACTACTCAGGAGGCTGAGGGGGGAGGATACCTTGAGCCCAGGAGTTTGAGACCAGCCTGGGCAACATAGTGAGATCAAGCCCCTGTCTCTAAAAGAAAAGAAGGAACAAAAGCAAGAACGCTCCCTCTTGCTGCTGTCTGTTATGGGGCTGTGCGGGGGTGGGAGGCGGCCTTGCAGGACTGTAAGCCTGGCTGAGGAGGCTGGGTGGGCTCAGCGGGGGTGAGTGGTGCTCACAGGGGAGGGAGCCTCCTTCCTGGCTTCTTCAGTACCCCCAGCTCCACCCTCCCCACCCCCTCACCTCCCTCAGCCCTCAAGGACCCTGCTCTCCAGCCCACTTCACTGAGCCAGCAGTCCAGGGCTGTGCCCTTAATCCCCCCTCTCCAAGCCTCCTTCATCCTGTGCAAAGCCCTTTCAAGTTGCTGTGGCTATGATGAGGCATTGCTCCAGGGCAGCCACATCCCCCGAGGAAGGCCCTGGACCACAGCCCCTCCTCCCCAGGGGCTTCGCTTCACCCAGTTCCCAATTTCTTCATCCTCAGGAATCTTTCTTAAGCTAAAAATCTGATGGTTTTACACCCCTTCCTGATATCTGTCAATGGCTCCCATCACTTACAGAATCAGGACCCAGCTCCTTGCCTGACCTAAAAAGCTTCTGTGGGCCCATCTCACCCACTTCAGCCTTCAGCACCCCCCTAAGCAATATCAAACCATTCTTGTTTCTTTGGACACATCACACTGTCTCGCACCTGTGTGCCTTTGTTCAGGTTGGTCCTTCTGCCCGGAACACTCTCCGCCTCCTCTTGAGCCTGACCAACTCCCTCAAGCCTCAGAACTAAAGTCACCTTCTCCAGGAAGCCTTCCTGATCTCACCTCCCTGCAAAATCTCAATGGAGTTTTTTTTCTGTGTTCCCACACCCCCAGTACTTGAATCTGTCATGGTGAATGTCACCTTATATTGTTATTATCTGCTAATATGTCTTTTTCTCTCAATAGAAAGAGCTTTGGCAGGCAGAGCCCATCACTTCTGAATGGGAGCTCAGTAAAGGATAAGGTTCTACAAGGGTATAGAGTTGAGGATATGTGAGTGAGACAGAGGCTTAAGATGAGGGGTGGTGTATGGATGGATCTTAATAAATATTCATTACAGTGGCGGGACCAGGATGGAACAGGGATGAGGGACTCAGGTGGAATGGGCTAGGGACAGGGGTGGGTGGAGATAACTCACCATGACCCAGAGAGTGATGATCTTGGTTCTGGGATGGAATCTAGTCTTGGAGGAACTGGATTTGGTAAGAGAGCCCTAAGTTCAGCTGGTGATGGTAGGAGGATAGGGAGCGGGGCCTCAGTGTGGAAACCGAGGAAATGGGTAGGGCAGGGTCCCTCTCAGGCCACACGCTGTCCCAGGAGGTGGATCTATTCCTGTGGCTTCCTGGGACCTGCACATTCAGCAAGCCCTGGGCATCTGGGCATGTCCCACTGGGAGGACCCAGGATTTTTTCTGAAACAGAGTCTCTCTCTGTCACCCAGGCTGGAGTACAGTGGCATGATCTCGGCTCACTGCAACCTCCACCTCCAGGGTTCAAGCGATTCTTCTGCATCGGCCTCCCAAGTAACTGGGACTACAGGTGCACACCACTAGGCCAAGCTAATTTTTGTATTTTTAGTAGAGATGAGGTTTCACCATGTTGGGCAGGCTGGTCTCAAACTCCTGACCTCAGGTGATCCGCCTGCCTCAGTCTCCCAAAGTGCTGGGATTACAGGCGTGAGCCACCATGCCCGGCTGTTCTTAGACTTCTTTAGCTTAACTGTGAGCTTAGTTTAGATCCTCACTTTTTCATACCTGGACTGTTTGCCTCCCACCTCAAGCCACCTCCCCCATCCTCTATGCAGCTGGGCTCTGGGCTCCCTGATGAAAGCCTCAGTGGCTCCTCATCACCCATAGCTGGAGTCAGGCCAAGTCCACACTCCTCAGCCTGGAGGTTGCAAAGAGTTTAATGACCTGACCTCTACCCTGCAGCATCTTCTCCCCTAATCCTCCCCACAGCCCCAGACAGCTTCCTTGCTCTATCCCAGTGGGCTCTGGGTGGCTTGCTTAGCAGCAGAACACTTCTTTTCAACAGAAAAGATCCCCAGTGTATCAAATAGATATGAGCACAGCTTCTCCAGTGGAAATCCTAGGGCTCCCCAGAACCCACTCGATAAGTCATTTCCCCAGCTACTCCTAGCTGCACCTCACCTCCTAAAGGAACACTCTATGCCTCCTCCCAATGCCCGGGGACTCTCCATGCCCCCAGGTTTTCTCCCGTGCAGCACTCCCAAACTGGATTGACATGCGCTCTTCCCCCACTCACTTTTGGGCTCCTGGAGATTCATCTCTGCGATCAGGGCCAGCTTGCAGGATCTCAATGAACATTTGCGGAATGACCCAAGGAAGGAATGGGGATTCAGTGAGGGATCAGGGACTATAAGGCTGTCAGTGCAGTGAGGGTAGAGGCTCTGGATGGAGGATGGGTACAAAGGGAGCTCCTGGCTTCTGGAGAAGTCAGGGCTCAATAAAGAAATGGAGGCTTCCCGGGGGGAAGGACTGAGGGAGGGGGCCCCAAGAATCAGAGAGGAGAAAGGGCTCAGGAAAGAGCATACTAAATGCGAGGGATGAGTGGGAATGAGGACTCAGAAAGGTGCAGGGATCGCAGATCAGGGGTGAACAAGAAGACAAGGGGCTTAGTGAACAGGAGTTCAGGGAGGGGCAGGGGCCTCAATGAATGGAGGAGGGGAAGAAGGCCTTGCAAGGGGACTTCACAACTCACAGCTAAAGAGAAGCTCTTGCTGGGCATGGTGGCTCATGCCTGTAATCTTAGCACTTTGGGAGGCCAAGACAGGTGGATCACCTGAGGTCAGGAGTTCGAGACCAGCCTGACCAACATGGAGAAACCCCGTCTCTACTAAAAATACAAAAATTAGCCGGGCGTGGTGGCACATGCCTGTAATCCCAGCTACTTGGGAGGCTAAGGCAGGAGAATCGCTTGAACTCAGGAGGTGGAGGTTGCGGTGAGCCAAGATCGTGCCATTGCACTCCAGCCTGGGCAACAAGAACAAAATTCCATCTCAAAAAAAAAAAGAAGTTCTTTGCTCAACTTTTCTCGCTCCATGCAGGCAGACCATCACTCAGACTATGAGGTCAAACGTGTCTGGCTTCAAAACTGGTATATAATAGCTCAGGATCAGGTTTAGATTGAGTGGCTTCTGGTGGCCCTCCTAACTTGCAGCCGAGGGCTGTCAGCCAGAGTCCACAGCCCTGAGGCTCATATGCAGCATGATTACCCCTGCCCCCAGGTCCGTCCAGTGTCCTTCCATGCTTGTCTTGTCCAGAGGCTGAGCAGGCACACACAGGCGTCTTGGTCTTCCTTTTTCCCTTCCCTACTCCCCTAGAATCCCTAAGGCAAAATGGTCTGCACATTGTTTAGATAACAATGATTTGCATCCAGAGTCTACTCAGAACTTGATGTTTTACAAAGGTTGTTAAACATGTATACCTTTTGAGGCGGGTGGATCACCTGAGGTCAGGAGTTAGAGACCAGCCTGGCCAACAGGACAAAACTTTGCCTCCACTAAAAATACAAAAATTAGCTGGGCATGGTGGCATATGCCTGTAATCCCAGCGACTTGGGAGGCTGAGGCAGGAGAATCACTTGAACCCAGGAGGCAGAGGTTGCAGTAAACCAAGATCCCGCCACTGCACTCCAGCCTGGGTGATAGAATGAGACACCATCTCAAAACAAAACAAAACTGTATGTGTATATACCTATTATCGCATGTAAGCCTTACTATATATTACATTTCAGCTTCCTGATTGCGATGACTATTACGTAACAAGTGTTGCCAAACACACAACCTTCATCCCTCCCTGCACCCCTGAGTCTGTCCCCATACCTCTCCCCACCCTTGCCTTTTACCATCCAGGATGTCTGTTACTCTCATCACTTGGTAATAAAAACTGGCTCACATGCCTCCACGGGCTGTTAGATATGGCTGTATGAAAAGCGAGCATATCAAAATTGCTGCAGGAGATTCACCATCGCTAGGACCAGGCCCTTTCTGATGCTAAGTCTAGTACTTCCTTTTCTTTTTGTGTGTGTGTGTGACAGTGTTGCTCTGTCACCCAGGCTGGAGTACACTGGCGCCATCTCGGCTCACTGCAACCTCCACCTCCCGGGTTCAAGCAATTCTCCCGCCTTGGCCTCCCAAGTAGCTGGGACTACAGGCGCATGCCACCACGCCCAGCTAATTTTTTTGTATTTGTAGTAGAGATGGGATTTCACCATGTTAGCCAGGATGGTCTCGATCTCCTGACCTCGTGATCCGCCCGCCTCGGCCTTCCTAAGTGCTAGGATTACAGGCGTGAGCCACTGCACCCGGCCACTTCCTTTTCTTTTTAATACAACAGGCTTGAACTTAGGTCCCATGACCTCTGGTGTAGGTGGGCGTGAGGCTCTGCATGCGTGAGGGTCAGCGATAGGAACATGAGCATGTCGCATGAGTGTGAACGGTTCCTCCCATTCACTCTCTCTCTCTCTCTCTCTCTCTCTCTCTCTCTCTCTCTCTCGTTTCGGAAATAGAGGAGACTGATTATAAACTGCTAAACCGCTTCTGGCCCATGGAGTCCAAAATACTGGCCACAACAGATGAGAAGGGAGGAAAATCAAGGCCTTGCTGCTGATTAAACCTAACTGTCTCTAATTGTTTGTTAAGCCAGGGATTTTCAGCTTCACCAATTCTCTGAGCTTCTCTTCCTGGGCTGAGTCCTGGCCTTGGCTGCTCCTGTGGATCCCCAGCAAAACCCCACTGCCTTTCAGCCTTCACTGGGGGGCCTCCGACTGCAGGGAAACATGAAGCAAGAGGGAGCTGGGCTAGACTTCAGGAAGACTTCCTGTCTGTGGGCGTGGCATCTTCTCATGGGGGATGTCAAAAGACAGATGAGGACTTGGGACTCTGGAGCTCCCACCCTCTCCTTTGTGTGGGCCCCTCATACACGGTGGCCAGCCCCACAGCACTGGGGCCCCATCACTGGAGATCTTAAGCCGAATCTGAGGAGTGCCCATCAAGGTGCTGGGGACAGATTGCCCTTGACCTCCGTCAAACTTGGCTTTCAAGAGGACTGGGCCCACAGGCATTAGGAGACCTGGGTTCCAACATCAACTGTATCTCCTTAGGCCTGTTTCTTCCCCTTTCTTAGCATCTGTACAACGATAGGATTTTGGTTTTGTTTTTAAGCTATGAGAACCTTCTCTTCCAATGACATCTTACGTGGATGCTCATTACCAAAAGCAGGGAAACCTGAGGCTGCTCTGGTTTGAAGGATGGAGAGACCAGACCCCTGCCTGCTTGTCTCCCCTTTGACACCACGGTAGCTCCCTGAATCCCACTGGGCATGGTTTAAAAGCCACAGCAGTGGACGGTCTCCCGACCCTCCCTACTCCACGGTTCCTGCCCCATGATCTGGGCAGGGGAAGCCCTGTTGCCCAGTGCTAAGCTGTGCCGAGCTCCTAACCCAAAAGGGTTGAGGGCTGCACATTAGCCAAACAAGGAGCCCGAGGGCAGGGGGTTTGGGGAAGCATCTCCATGGATACCACACAAAGATGGTGGTCAAAGAGTGTAATCCTCAAAGGCGTAATCCACAAACTGGATCCTCACAAGAGAGGGGTTAATCTAGAAAGCAGAGTCTACAAAGGGGAAAACAGACAAAGTGAGTCATCTACAGAGTGGGTAATCTCAGCAAATTAATCCACCAACTGAATAATCCACAAACAGGATCATCTACTGAGTAATCTACAAAGCTGTAATGGACAGAGTGGAAATCTGCAAGGGTCATGATGGAATAAAACTCCTGAAGACCCCTAGTTCCCCGGTGGCTCCCTCCCACTCCCAAGGCCAGCTGCGGCCCACCCTACTCCGTTACTCACTCCGCCTCTGCCTCTTCCCCTTGATCCCCCGGCTGCCGATGGTGAGGTGCGTCCAGCTCAGAACCAGGGCCACCACACACAGCCCAAGCCGCATAGTCACGCGCCAGCTCCAGGCCCCTGGTCGGAGGGGTGGTCTCGGGGAGGGTGGACAGCACACAGCTCTTGCTAACACCTCCGGGACTGGGTCAGCAGCAGGAGGCCCAGGCCTGGGCCGTAGCCCAAATCCACCATAATCTCAGCTGGGGACAGAGAGGGTGTGGGGAGCCCAGTTCTCCATCAGCTCAAAGGGAGGTCCTCAAAGAGAGACTTCCTCAAAGGCACCTCGGAGTGTCACATGAGAGATCTCTTTGTCATGTCAGCAGGGTCTACTCCAAAAACCAACCTGTGCGGGGAGGAGAGAGAAGGGTTAATTCTACACTACTGGGGCCCTCCCACCTATGCCTCCTATCCTACCCAGAAGACTGTGGGAGCTCAAAGTGTTTGGACACTACAAGTTACCCACCTAGCACCCTTCTAGAAGAAATCCACTCCTTTTCCTATCTTGCAGAATTCTACAACCTGGGACTGGAGCTGGCAACCTGTGTAGCCAGAATATGGTGGACGTTCAAACCAAACTTGTGGGTCACTGATGATTTCTCAGTAATGGGAGCCAGCTGATCCCCTGCGTGCTATTGTCCAGCTCTAACTGGAAGTCCTTCTTTAAGTCTACCCTACAGATCTCATGCTGCAGTAATGTCCTGTCTCTTGAAGAGGCGCTCTCTCTGTCTTTCCATGAGTGACCCCTCAGCCTTCTCTTCCCAGGGCTGAGTCACCCATGTGCCTTTCACCTGTTCTGGAGCTAGAGCAGTGGCCCCCAGCAAGCTGGCAGACTCTGCGTGGTGGCCCTCTGGGCTTGGCGGGAGAAAAGGAAGTAAGGTTCCCCCAGCCACAGAAACTCTGACACAGCAGGCCCGGCGGGCCTGGCCTTTGTGAGAGGATAAAAGAGGCAGCAATGCCCGCCCTGGCCAGAGACATAGAGAATGGGGATAATCCCCCAGCCCAGCGAGAGCCAGGTCTCTGGACCCGCTGGCCGGCTGGGGTGATGGGGGCAGGGGAGCCGGTCCCTCCCCTGATCAGATGTGTCTGGGAAGTTGGACATCTGAGCCCAACCTGGGAGTGAGAATGAAAACCCTGCTTCCCCTCACAGGGTCACACACTCATGCTCCAACGCTCCAGTGTTCTTTCACAGCAGCTGCCTGCCCACGAACACCCCACACTCTCCCACACACACCCACACCACCACAGAGCATGCAGGTCTGTAGCACAAAGGCTCTGTGGATGCCAGGGGGCCGTCACCTTCCCCTCCACTAGTTAGATGCCTTTGAACAAGTCATGGAGCCTCGCTGAGCCTCAGTTTCACGTCTATCAAATGGGGACAAGCATGACTATATCACAGGCTAACCAAGAGTCACAGTTCAGGCTCAGGAATGAGAAATCTGAGGTGCTGGAATGGAGGTGCCCCTCCCATCCCCTGTCCTAACCCTTTACCCTCTAGGCTCTTCAGTGCCAGCCCACCCCCTCGCCTCTCAGGGAGGCCCCAGCAGAGCCCACCTGCACAGGAGATAAATCATTATCCCTAAGGGAGTTCAGTACCTCCCTCCTTGGCCTCTCCCGCTGGCTTTGAAGGCCAGACACACTCAAGTGGTTAAGCTGCCTGTGAGAAGTGTTTACATGAGGCTGATGGATCCCACCTGGTGCTGTGGCCGGAGCCAGTGGAGATGCCCCCAGCCACCCCCAAATGCCCGTCAGCTGCCAACCCCTGCACACCCCTCCAGTACTCCCTGCCTGACTTACCAAAGCCTTTCTATCCTCCCCAGCCCCGACTACACACTTCTATCACCTACAAATTATAGCTGTCCAGTTGAGTTTATCAAACTGGGGTCTTCAGGCCCAAGTGTGTAGTCTCAGAGGCTGGCCTGTATAGCATGATAGTCACAGGCATAAACTTCAGGGCCAGACTGCCTGGCTTTGAATATTGGCTCTGCTACTTATTAGCTGTGTTACCTTGCTTAGCTGGTCAGAACCTGTTTTCTTATCTGCAAGAAGGTTATTGTTGTTTATGATTTAACTGAGTTAATACATAAAACTGCTTAGAATGGTGCTGGGTACATAGTGATGACTCAATAACATTTGCTGTATTTGTTACGACCAAAGCTTCATTTTGCATCTACGTTCTAATGATCATTTAGAAAGCAATGTGAACATGTTCTGTATCATCTGGATACTAACCTTAATACTGAGCACTGTTATGCAGTTTCCATATTTGCATTTATCTTTATGGCTGATAGCCTCGACACCAAAGCGATCACTCAGAGTGATAGGATTTGCCTTTAATTGCAGCATTCCTCAAACTGAGGTCTGAGAATCCCTGGCAGATCTGTTCCATGAGTCTTTACAGTTGACAAACACTGCATTAGACAAACTCGTTGTTAACCCTGGGTCTGTAAGACTTTGGACTCACTGTGTGATCAATATCCTGGGGTTCTCTGGGGGCACAAAAGGTCCCCTATGCATCTCTGCCTTCCTTGTGCCCACCTGTCATGGTGTCTGGCAATTCAGAGTGAGTGCTCAGCAAACGTTAGCTCCCTCCCTCTCCCCTCCCTCTAAATTCCTCCTCAATCCTCCCAGGTCCTAGTTTTCTTGACCTCTGCCACACTCACCCAGTCCTTGCCAGGGGTGATCTCCTGGCCCACTCCCACCTGAATTACCAGGGAACCACAATCTCAGCTGGGAAATCATAAGAAGGCTCCAGATGTGAATTTCACTGAAGCAAGTGACACTGGCCTCCCTCACCCCTGGGATGGGAAGAGTTGCAAGCACTTCTTGAAAAGGTACATATAGAATCAACCCTGTAAAGAGGCTCAGAGTTCCTCTATACCAGGGGGTACAAATGACATATATGATTGAAGCTGGATGTGGAGGGGGTAAACCGGAGGGCAAATGCCCCATCTAAAGGGAGCGTATGCTGTTCAGCTCTGGCTGATTGTTGCCAGATCTTCTGATTTTTCAAAAGAGGAGTGGAAAATCCAGGATCTTATAAGAACTCTGATTTGAAACGCTGGACAGGTCTTGAACTAGGAACCCTGCGGCACCAAGTCCAGGAGGGCCACAGGTCCCTGCCTTATTCCTGTAACTAGTCCCTGACACGCATGCACACACACACGCACGAACACTTGCAGGCATGGACAGCGTGGACTAGGGCTGAGAGAGGAGACTGGAGCTGATGGCTCCCTTTCAAGCAGCCTGCCTCATTTCTCTGAGTCCTCTGATTTCCTTTGGGCTTTGGGTGATATGGCACTGGCAGTTTATTTTTTGAGGCTTGCTCTACACAGATAGAATGGGAACTGCTGGCAGTGCCTTGGGTATTGGTGTGGATAAGAAAGGGCATTGCGTCCTGCCACTGTGGGGGTGAGGGATTCACACTTGTTAGTTGCCTTCTACCACCTGCCACGTGCTAGGTCTTCCTTTACTCCTCACAGTGGAAGGGGGAAGGCAGAATTATTTCCATTTTACAGGGAGAGAGACCTGGCCCTGAGTGGTTAAGGGTCTCAGGGCTTACAGACCTAGTTAGTGACCAGCCCTCAGGTTTGCTACCCAGGACTGGGTGTGGGGAGGGCGCAGCAACCCGCAGGGAGCTGAAGATCGTGAGGCCAACCCCGGTTGGGGAGGACCTGCAAAGTGGGGAAGAGGCTGGGGGCAGAGGCAGAGCTGGGATGGGAGACCAAAGCGAGAGGCCACAGGCATCTGGGAGGGAAGGACAGGGGCTGGGGAGGGGACACAGCTGGGGGTGGATCTCAGGGCAGAAACTCAGTCCCAGGAGGGGGCTGGAATCACTTTCACCTTCTGGCCTGCAACACTGTCAGAATAAAGTGGTACTCCGTCAGGGGCCAGATACAAATCCCAAAATGTAAACTATCCAGATAGTTTCTCATTAGCCCTCCCCGAGCCCGGGCCAACTACAGGCTGGAGAGTTCTGGCGGCCCAGCAGGCTGGCAGGCAGGGGCAGAAGAATTGCGGGTTGGGGCGGGGGGGGGGGGGGGGGGGGGGAACAAAAAACTGCCGGTCCCACCAGGCGGGGATACCCGCCAGGAACCGCCCCAACCCGCAATTCTTC
>CAUYQU010097581.1:0-49031 GCA_963574635.1 Cheracebus regulus | reverse complement strand
CTTGGTCCCACGTAAGTAGAAATTCAGAAAGAAAGTTCTGCCACAGCCAAGGCTAAAAATGCCCCAAGTGTCTGTCTGTCTGTTTGTTGTCTCTCTCTCTCTCTCTCTCTCTGTCTCTCTCTCTCTCTCTCTCTCTCTCTCACACACACACACCCACACACACACACACACACACATATATATGTATAAATTAGCCAGGCATCATGCCATACAGCTGTAGTCCTAGCTACTCAGGGGACCAAAGCGGGAGGTTCACTTGAGCCCAGGCATTCAAAGTTACGGTGAGTTACCATTCTGCCATTG
Source organism: Cheracebus regulus (assembly GCA_963574635.1). Lineage (NCBI taxonomy): Eukaryota > Metazoa > Chordata > Mammalia > Primates > Pitheciidae > Cheracebus > Cheracebus regulus. Next base: position 48,728 of record CAUYQU010097581.1, on the reverse strand, counting down.
CACTCTAACCTGAGTGATGGAGCAAAACCCTGTCTCAAAAAAAAAAAAAATGTGTGTATTTTACTATCATTGGGTGAAGTGTTCTACAGAGGTCAGTTAAGTCATGTTAGTTGAGTTAGTTGATAGTGTTATTTTAATTCTTCCAAGTCTTTCCTGATTTTTTGTTTATTACATTTTCTTTTTTTGTTATCACATTTTCTACTAGTTTGGAAAATAAGTACTGAAGTCTTCAATTATTATGGTAAAATTTTCTATTGCACCTTTTAATCCTTTTGGTTTTAGAGCTCTGTTGTTAGTTGCATACATGTTTATCATTTTTATAGCTTCATGATAAATTGAATCTTTGTCACTATTAAATGTCCCTGTTTGTGTCTAGTAACATTCATTTTGTTTTAAAGTCTATTTTGTCTAATGTTGCTATAGCCATTCCAGCTTGTTAGTAGAGACATTCCGGCTTGGATACTGTTTGATAATATAACTTTTTACAATTTTTTTTTTTTTTACTTTCAACCTATTTGTGTTTTGAATCTAAAACGACTCTTTTGTAGACACCATATAGTCAGATCCTGGGATGTTTTCATCTAGTCTTACAACCTCTGCCTTCTAATTGGAGTGTTTAATATAACAATTGATGTGGTTGGATTTATGTTTGCCCTTTGTTGTTTATTTTCTATATGTTTCTTGTCATTCTTGTTGCTCTGCTTCCCCATTACTGCCTTCTTTTGTATTAAATAGATGTTTACTAACCTATTACTCTCTACAACTCAGCTCAGAGTTACCTCCACCTAGAATCCTTTCCTGACACAGCCCCCAATGTAGCCCATGTCCCTGACTAGATTGGAAGTCTTTCTCTGGGTTCTGAGTTCCCATTGCCAAAGCAGAAGCAGCATTAGTCTATGAGCTTCTCAAAGGGAGAAAAAAATGCATTATTTTCCCACCAGTACATTCTCACATAGACTCTGGAACATAGAGGAATTCAATAAATGTTTGTTTAAAAGAAAGAAAATAAGTAAACCAATGCAATTTTATGTGCTGAGTGCTGAGATTAAAAAAAAAAAAGGCATAAAATGCTCAAAGACCCCAAGGAAGGAAGGATCTAACTTAAACTTAAGGTCAGGGCATTCTTCCTAGACCCATGAGATGAATAACAATCTATCAGAAGGAGAGAATGACATACCAGAAAGATGAAACTAATGTAGTGTTTTCCAATACAGAGATTATGTGCCATCAGGGAAGATAATTTTAGGTGGCACAGGAAAACCTAAATATATATGGAGAGAGAGAGAGAGAGAGAGAAAGAGAGAGAAAGGGAGTCTTGCTCTGTTGCCCAGGCTGCAGTGCAGTGACACAATCTCGGCTCACTGCAACCTCTGCCTCCTGGGTTCAAGTGATTCTCCTGCCTCAGCCTCTGGAGTAGCTGGGACCACAGGTGCACACTGTCCGGCCCGGCTAATTTTTTGTATTTTAGTAGAGACGGGGTTTCACCTTGTTGCTCAGGCTGGTCTCCAACTCCTCAGCTCGGGCAACCTCCTGCCTCAGCGTCCCAAAGTGCTGGGATTACAGGTGTGAGCCATCATGCCCAGCCAAAACTTTTATATTTTATTTCGTTGGTTATACATTTATTTTCACATGAATTATAAAAAAAACTACACACACACCATATGTTCACATACACAGGTCCACTACATCAAACCCATGCTCTCACACCTACTGTTGCTCAAAGTCTACTTTTAAATAACAATCTTGAATATTAACTGAATAGCTTCTCAATTGGTATACAAAAGTGGCAAAATTGTGCAAGTGATATTTGAATGCCTGGAGTTTGGGAAGCACTGAGCTAAAAGAGAGGTGTGAAAAAGCATGGTGAGGTGGCTGCTGCAGACAGTTGAAACTGGCAGAACTATAAACAAGTGTGGGGATAGTATGAGGAAGAGGCTGAGTGGCTGGAAAGGAGCCATATCATACATGGCTTTAAATGCTTGCCAAATAGTTTGGGGTTTCCTCCAAGGGCAATGCATAGGGGAGAAGACAGAATCAGTGAAATCATTAGGATTTGGGTTGAGCAAATGAAACAGTCAGTCCAATACTTTAAAAATCTTGAGCTAGAAGAGAATAATTTGAATGTCTCTAGCATAAAGATAAATATTTAAGGTAATGAGTATCCCAGTTACCCTGATGTGATGTTTACACATTACATGAATGTGTCAAATTATCACACATAATCCCAAAGTATGTATATCTATTACATATGAATAAAAAATAAAAAGATTTAGAACAATAAAAGTCTTGAGAAATACTCACCAGCTGAAAATAATCAGAGATATAAGTCAAGATAAATATACAAGCATATTCATGGTAGCATCATCTATGTTGGTAAAAAACTATAAACTAAATGTGGAACAAAAGATTGAGGCCAGGCACAGTGGCTCACACCTGTAATCCTAGCACTGTGGGAGGCCAAGGTGGGCAGATCACTTGAGGCCAAGAGTTCAAGATCAGCCTGGCTAATATAGTGAAACTCTGTCTCTACTAAAAATACAAAAAATTAGCTGGGTATGGTAGCAAATGCCTGTGTTCCCAGCTACTCAGGAGGCTGAAGCACAAGAATCACTTCAACCTAGAAGGCAGAAGTTACAATGAGCTGAGATCATGTCACTGCACTCCAGTCTGAGTGAGAGATGGAAGCTCTGTCTCAGAGGGAAAAACAATGGAGTACACTTCAGCAGGTCCATGCCTGAAGGATACAGTCATCAAAGTCATTTTTTAAAAATATACTATGACATGGGAGAAATGCTCACATATAAAGTTTAAAAATCTGAATATAAGCCTATATATTCAACAAAGCATATATTCAATACAGGAAAAATAAATGGAAAGAAAAAATATATATATAAGTGTACTTATGGCTGTATCTGGGGATATGCTCACCATTTTTTAAAAAACAACTTTTTTAAAGTTTACTATTTTCTAAAATTTCTACCACAAATAATACTATTTTTTATTAATTTTTGTGGATGGAGAAAAGTTATTTTAAAAAAGAAAAGGATATTTTCACAAAGATGGCACCAAACACAAAGAAGGAAGCTTTGGCCTCTCCTAAAACTAAAGCCAAACGGAGGCTTTAAAGGTCAAGAAGGCAATGCTGAAAAACACTCAAGCTAAAAACAAATGAAAATTGCATATTATCCACATTTCAATGGAATAAGATACTGTAGCTCTCAAGGCAGCCCAGATACCCTGGAAGAGCACCAACAGGAGAAACAAGCCTGACCACTACTCCTTCATCCAATTTCCCCTGACAGTGGAGTTGGTCATGGAGAAGATCAAAGGCAATAACACATTCATGTTCACTGCAGCCTTCAAAGCCAATAAGCACCAGATCAAACAAGCTGTGATGAAGCTCTGTGACCTTGACCTGCCAAGACCGACACCCTGATCTGGTCTGATTGAGGGAAGAGGAGTGCATTTGATCTGCCCTGACTAACTTGCTTTGGATGCTACCATCAAAATTGTGATCATGTAACAGAGTCCAGCTGACTAATCCTAAATATAACAAATGTTTTCACCACTGAAATAAAGGAGAAAAAAAGAAAAAGGAAATCACTGAGGACTATTCATTGTTACCCCTGTAATAATCTTCCCAGAAAAAAAGAAAAAGAACAGATCTTGAGACTAATTTTAAAAATCAGAGGGTGTGTTCAAATTTCCTTTTATAGATACTCCCCTTTTGTCCCTGCTGGGGGAGTGCTAATACAAGGATCTGGGCTTTTGTTCCTGGAACCCTGGGCTAATCTTTGTCAATAATGGCTTCTTGGAACTATTTCCTGAACCAAAATAGGGGGCATGGAACAGAAGGAGGGATTTCTGACCAGTCCCCAGGGTCTGTACAAAAGAACTTTTAAAGGGAGTCAGAATAGAGAAAATGAAAGGTAAGAAAAAACTGTTTCTTATATTCATGCTAATTATTTTAATTATCTGATCCTTATTTTAAGGAATGGAGTAAGCAAAATTTAGATTTATATTTTTTATAATTTAAGGATAAGAATTTTTTAATGTTATCCTTTTCCTCTTTATTCATTAGCGAAATCACACTCTCAGGCTTGGGAAGGGCCTTCAAGTTCATCTGGTACAATCCTTTCCTTTTGCAGAAAGAAAACTGAAACTCAATTCTGCTTTGATTCAGAATTTCATAAAGGAAACAACATAAGGATGAGATTGAGGAGGAACAACTGGGGTGTTGTAAAACAACTACACGACTTGAAATTACACAGAATGTTAATATTTCTTAACCATATAACCTTAAATAAAATGTCTTATTGGCTCTGAGACTCAACTCTACAATTGTAAATTGGGATAATATTACCCACTGAAGGAATGTCTGGAAAACAGTGAACAAATACTGTATGCAGTCAGGTCTTAAAATCAGCCAGGTACTGTGCTATGCAGGTGACACAAGCTTCATATGACACTGTACATCGAGCGTTCGTACCAACCACGTGAGGTCAGGAGTTCATATCACCATCCCTGTGGTGCAAAGCAAGAATCCAAGTTACAGAGCTAGAAAGTGGCAGAGTCAAAATTTATGCACAATTCACCAATTCATGAATTGGAGCTGTTAAATGCCAAAAGCACTATAAAAATTGCCAAGTGCTCAAAATGTAAAGATTTGGTATTTTTTCTAAATATCCAAAGTGATTAGGGTTTTTCTCAGATTCAAAATTGATCTGAACTGGCAGCTTTGCCTCCAGAATGCTTTGCTAAGTGATAACTCAGGCTCATTCAAAGTGGTTTCTAAAGGTCATCTGATCTTAGATGTGTACATCCTGAATCTTCTCTTGGTAAAGGCAGACACAAGACCAAGGCAGTCCTGGGAAGGAAACTGAAAAGACAACTCAGAGATGACCACCGACTGGGAGCCAAGAGCCCACAGTCTTATTACTGGCTCCACCATTGATAACCCTCATGACTGTGGATGTGATCATTGACCTTGGACATGGCCATCGACCTTGCCAAACCTCAGCTTCTGCATCTATAAAATGGGAACTGAGATAGCAGAGTTGCACAGCAGAAGTGTGCTGGGCCCATAAAACTTGAACTGCTGTCAAATAAGGATGAAATAATATTATCCCCATGTGGCTTAGCCAGATATTGACAAGGTTAGAAGGGAACTTCAAGATCCCTAAGCTCCAGAGGTCGTAAACTGAATGCCTCTAGGGGCAAGGCCAGCCACATAAATGAGGGAAACAACTTCAGTGTAATACAATATGGAGCAGTGGGGATTGTGGTAAACCAAGGAGATTCATCAAAAGAACTATTGAATTCCAGCTCTACTATAGAAATGTGAGCCTAGGACTTCTACATTTCTCCATTACCAAAAGAAGGCAGAAATTGGATGTTTTATGAAACCTATTTGAATTTTTAGTGTTGAAAAATAACTCCATTTTTTATTTTTGGTACTCTCTAGGCTAAACACACAAATCTGAGACTAGATAAGGCCCTTGGGCCAATGGTTTGCACCCTCTGACTCAAACCCACATCCCTCCCATCCCAGGCTAAGACACTGAGCTTTAGTGAAGTGAATGGAGTGGCCTCTTGTGTCCAGGACTATAAGCCAAACATCCTATCACCCAGTTGTAGCCTTTTTCACAGCACCTTGCCACTTCTCCTTTGGGTCCTTGGAGGGGACTACTGGAAAATAGAAGATTATAAATTTAACTTAGAGAGCAGCAAACCTCAGACTCCCCTCTCAGCCCGAAAGTGTCATTTGGCCGGAGCACAAGACATAAAAGAGACGATTCAGTATCTCCTTTTCCGACATGCCAGGAGTAACCCGTGGGAGGAAAGAGACACTGGGCTCACGTCACAGTTACAGGGAAATTTATTTCTGATTCAGACATTGATGCATCTGCATATTCATAAAAGTCTCAATCATTAATCCAGTAATACTCACAATTTCCTGTCTGTTTTCTCAGGTGTTACCTCTTTCTTATCTGCTGAGTAAAGAATACCCCCAAATGGCTGTATTCCTTTCTCCCACAGAAAGATATGCTGTTGCCAAGAGAACCAGCTTCAGAAGTCAGAACCACGGAGAATAAAAGGCATCAGGTTATGCAGGAACAATTATGCTCAAGACCCTAATTGGATTATCAGTGGCCCAAAATTCAGCTTTAAGCAATTATCTATTCCAAGCCCGTGGGGGGTAAAAAAAAGCACGAGTCATTTCTTAGCTGTCCTTTCTGGCAAGGGGGAGAAAAAGGTTCTTGTAATGTGTGGGAGATTTCTATTAATGAGGCAGAAAACAAATTCTTGGAGGAAAAAAAAAAGTTACATATATCTACACAACCTATTACTGCATTTTCTTCCATTACAAAAAGATTTTTTAAAAGTCTAAGAAAGCAAATAATTTAAGTCTCTATTCATAGCCCAGTACTGTACTGAGGCCTGCAAAAGATCAGATAATTCTTTTCAAATTTCATAAATTACTTCTGTGAATCATCAGACTTCAATTAAAGACAGCATGGATGACAGACCTTCCATGTGCCAGCCCCTATGCTGGCTACAGAGCTGAGTGGGATTCATTGGTGAGCCCTTCCAAGAGCTTGGAGTATTCTGAGCTCAGAGCCTTGGGGTTAGACAGCCAACACTACCCAGATCATCACAGAACCATGTAACTTGTGTGAGTCTGAATGTGTACACTAAGGACCTTGTAAACAGCAGACAGAACAAGGAGCAATGCCTGGGAAAGTCAGGAGGTGACACACATATTGAAGAACGTGTAAGAGTTTGCCAGACTGACAAGGTAGTGGATTGTCATTATGGTCAGAGAAGTCAAGTAATATATGGTCACAAGGTGTGAAAATTCTGGTTGGTTCAGGGACCCCTGTGTAACTGACAACAGGGTCCCATGGTGCACAGGATGTCATGCAGCTCCTGTAATTCCATGCAAAGTATTTTTGTCATCATTATCTCGTTTGATCTAAAACAGTCCAAAGCCCATGAGACTAGTACTTGAACTGAGAACTTGCCATATGCCAGCCACGTGAGTGTTTTGTATATATAATTTCACTTTTTTTATCAGGCCTTTGCAGGAGATTTCCTTGCTAATCCCTCTCGGTAGACTGACCATTAGTAACCTGCCGCAGGTCATGGAGCAGCAGAGGGGTAGAGCTGGGATTCGTGCCTGAGCAGCTGGCTCCAAGACCACACTCTGTACCATGCATGTGCCACCCATGTGACACCAAGCAAAGCCCATTAGTGAGTTCTCACTAGTATGAGGACTGAAGCCCCAGGAGGTCAATGGAGAACATGAGGCCCACGTTATAAGACAAACTGCCCCAACTGCTCATTCTCGTGATGGCTTGTTAATGCCTCCCCTGTGCCCTCCTGGGAATGGTGGGGCAGATAGAAGCCAGGGTCACTTGAGGCTGGAGATAGTGAACTTGGCTCAAAGAATTAATGACTAGCTACAAAAAGGCACAGAGGACATAGGCAGGGTCTGAAATCGGGGCTGCAGCCACTTCTCCAATGCTCTGGCTCTTTCTACTAGACTGTGTGGTCCAAAGTGAGCAGCTTCCAAAATGCCCCATGCAGCCTAAAGTTTTCAGGGATAGCAGGAGTTTAGGCAAATAGGGGTCAGATAGCACCAGCCCCTGTGACATTTCAAATCAGTGGCTGCCCCCTTCCTGGCACACAGGCCTTGGGATTGCCTGTCCCTCAACACGGCAGCTCTGATGGGAATTCTGCTGGCCCATTTCTCAGAGTGACCCTCGGAAGAGGGGCTGATACAAAAGTCTTCAAGACATTTCTTTTTAATTATTTATTCCTAAGTTTGGCCTCTTCCTCCCTCTTTACAAACACCAACAACACCTCATCCTTAAACCTTTTAAAGAGTGAGAATTAGGCCAACTCTGAGGCAGAGAGTAAATCCGAATCTTGACTCCATGTTTTATTAACCTCTTGGGAATGGAGGCCCCTCAGCTATAAAATGGAATTTATTCATTCAACACATACTTCTTGAGCACCTACAATGTACCAGAGACATAGAATTCATAGTCAGCAAAACAAACGGAGTCCCTGCCTCATAAAACCTACAGTCTAGCAAGAAAGAAAAGCAATGAAATCAGCCATTACAATCAATTTGATAACTGTTTGGGCAGAGGAAGCCTAATTCTTAAGCCAGGAAGGTGGTATTTCCAACCCTCATCCAGACAGTTTGAAAGCAGATCTTCCACATCCAATGCCTGGAAGCATTTTGAAAGAAGCGTGGTCGGGACCAAGAGGCAGTGAGACAAGGATAGGCTTCAGAGTCAGACAAGACCAGGCACCACCATTTACTGGCCATGCTGTTCCCTATCTGAAAAATGGGTTACTAGCAAGACCTACTTTCCAGCTTCATTTCTATTTTTTTTTTTTTTTTTTGAGAATTAAATGAGATCATGCCTGTTATTATTTTCCTTTTTCTTTTTTTTAAGACAGTCTCGCTCTGTCACCTAGACTCTTCAGTGAAATGCCATAATCACATCTCACTGCAGCCTCAAATTCCTGCAATTCTCTCACCTCAGCTTCCCAAGTAGCTGGGAATACAGGTACATACCACCATGTCAGGCTGATATTTTTATGTTTATTTTTATTTTGTGGATATGTGGTCTTGCTTTGTTCACCAGTCTGGTCTTGAACTCCTAGCCTCAAGCAATCCTCCTGCCTCAGCCTCCCAAAGTGTTGAGATTAGAGGCATGAGCCACTGTACCTGGCCCGTGTCGGTTCTGAATCTGGTACTTTGCAGGCATTCGGTCCACACTCATCCCTGTCCTCTGTGTCCACCAGTGCAGGCGGCAGCACATGGCAAGGCCTGAACTTGGAGTACTGATGGGGAGGCGCACTGTCAGTGAGTAAACACTCTTCTTTTAATAGGTCCCTTGTAAATGTAGTAAACCCGATAATATGCAGGAAGCAGAATGAGGCCAAAAACGGCCTGTATTAAAACACACACACAAATCTAGTTTTAATCACAACTGAGGGACCAATTTCCTGTGTTAATTAATCTTGTAAAGATCAGAATTTGATGAAACAAGTAAATTACAAGCAATGGAAGAATATTGAAGTGGACGTGGTTCATGCTCTTATAACTGACATTACAGTAATCCTCCTTATCCACAGGTGATATGCATCAAGACACCCAGCAGACGCCTGAAACTGAGTATTGTACTGAACCGTCATATATATTAGGGGCTTTTTCCTATGCATGTGCATCTATGGAAGTTTAATTTGAAAATTAGGCACAATAAGAGATTAATAATAACTAATAATAACATAGAACTATAACAACATGCCAACATCACTACTCTTGTTCTTTGAGGTCATTATCAAGTAAAAGATGGATTACTTGAACACAGGGACTGCGATACCATGATGGTCGATTTAATAACTGAGATGGCTGCTAGATGACTAATGGGCAGGTAGCGTGTACAGCATAGAAACACTGGACAAAGGGATGATTCATGTCTTGGGCCAGATGGAGCAAGATAATGTGAGATTTCACCCTGCTGCTCAGAATAGCCTCCAATTTAAAATTTATGAATTGTTTATTCCTGGAATTTTCCATTTAACATTTTCAGCATGGTTACTGAAACCACAGAAAGCAAAACTGTAGATAAAGGGGAACTGTTGTATATTTGTTGTTGTTTAGAAGCTGGGCCATGTTGGGGGTTTTGTATTTTTTATTGATATATCATATTCATATATATTTTGGGGGGTACATACAATATTTTGATACCTATGTACAATACGGAATGATCAAATTGGGGTGATTGGAATGTTCATCAACTCGAACATTCTTTTTTATTTGGGAACACTACAATTCTTTTCTTCTAGCTTGGACCATGTCGTTTAATGGAGTTTATTATACATTATGGGGATGATATGCTGATGAAAACAGTCACTCCCAGTTCCCTTCATGTGGGCATAATAGAAAGACAAGGACTGTTGCAGACAGAAAGATTAGGATTAAAATCTCTTCTCAGTCACTTTTAGCTGTGTGAACTTGATGAAGTTTATTCACCACTCTAAGCTGCCATTTTCTCATTTGTAAAACAGTGGAAAACAATACATTTCCTGCAGCATGGTGTTCTAAGGATGGAAAGCGACAGCCCATGTCAAGTGCCTGAAATATCACAGGAGCTCAAATATGTGTAAATCCTGTTGAGTGACATGAGCTTCCCTGCCACGCATCTGCATGCCTGAGCCCCAGCCTCTTAGCCATCTCACATGGCCAAGCATTTTCTTACCCAGGAATCATGCTCTTCTCTGTAGAACTTGCTATATTAGGCTGTTCTTGCATTGCTGTAAAGCAACACCTGAGGCTTGGCAATTTACATAGAAAAGAGATTCAATTGGCTCACAATTCTTCAGGCTGTACAGGAAGCATGGTGCTAGCATCTGCTTCTGGTGAGGCCTCAGGGAGCTTTTACTCATAGCAGAAGGCAAGGCAGGAGCAGATGTGTCATATGACAAGAGCCAGATCAAGGGTGGTGGGAGGTGCCGCACACTTTTAAACAACCAGATCTCGCGGAACTCACTCACTACCGCAGGGACAGCACCAACCCATGAGGATCCCACCCCCATGACCCAAACACCTCCCACCAGGCCCCGCCTTCAGCATTGGGGATTACATTTCAACATGAGATTTGGGAAGGACAAATATCTAGCACCCCCAAAACTCCCCATCTACCCACGAGCAGCGGCACCCTCGGCTCCTTCCTCTTCCCGTCAACATCCTCCTGTGTCTGCAGTCTTCCTTTCCCATCTCAGGTAAGGGTATCTCCTCTCCTATCCAACTAGCCCCTCAAGACTACACTTTCAGGGATCATATATATGGTTCATTACTAAGACAGCCCTCTCAGCCCATGCCCTTGGGCCTGGCTGGTCTAAATCCACCCTATGTTCTCCCTGGTTCTCCCTCTTTTCGTTCTATCAGGGTGGCAGGCACCCTCTACAGGTCTCCTCCCACTGTTTAACATGCTTCAGAGGGCCTCTCCCACGCCCCTCCTTTTCAGACTCCTCTATCCCTCGTCATGAAAAACAGAACCCATTTCTTGCCTCTCAGCTTAAGTCCATGTAGCTTGCATCTCCAGGCTGTCCCTTAATGTCTCAATACTTTACCCTGGCCACAGTGCCCAAGTTCCTTTGGCTCTGAGAAGCAACAGGCCTGACCTGGCCACTGCCCAGGACACTGATCCAGCAGGGCCATGTCCCCAGCCCTTGGCAGGAAGGGCCTGACAGAATGCCCACTCTTTATTTGTGACTATGTTCCATTACTAGCTTTCTGCCACTGGTAACATAAGAGTGCTGATTATTGCATTTCTAATATTTTAACATCTAGCAAGTCAAGCCAGTCACAGTGGCTCATGCCTGTAATCCAAGCACTTTTGAAGGCAAAGGCAGGAGGATCACTTAAGCCTAAGAGTTCAAGACCAGCCTAGGTAACATAGGGATACTCTGTCTCTTTTAAAAATTTAAAAAATTAGCCCAGCATGTTAGCACCCACCTATAATCCCAGCTGCTATGGAGGCTGAAGGCAGGAGGATCACTTGAGTCTATAAGGTTGGAGCGTCAGTGAGCTGTGTTCATACCACTGAACTCCAGCCTGGGCAAGATCTTGTCTCATAAATAAATAAATAAAATCTAGCAGGTGAACTAATAAGTCCCCTAAATCTCCCTTTCGGAGGTGATCAGTGATGTCCCTCTGAAACCTAAAACAAAGAGCCATCCTGGCCTTGGAAGATTCTGAGGCAGGAGGCTAGGGCCTAGAGGCAGGGAACATAAGGCCGATCCATGCTGACTTCCTAGAACCAAATCCAATGAAACCATTCAGCAATGACAGGAATGTGAACAGCTCTGTAACCACTTCATCCTCTCCATTCACACCATTTACACTTCGTAACTTCACATTCATCCTCTCCACTCACGCAGATCACACACGCACCAAGTAACATCCTCTCCATTTACAACAGGGCACATTCTGAGTAAATGACTCTGTTACTTCACTTCATTCTCTTCATTTACATAGAATATACACCAAGTAACCAATGGGAAACATCTAGAGTATCGAAACCCCAGAAAACTCTGTAACAGGGCTCTTGAGCCCCGATCCTCCTGCACTGTGGAGTGTACTTTCATTCTCAGTAAATCCCTGCTTCTGCTTTCCTTGCTTTGTTTGTGTGTTTTGTCCAGTTCTTGGTTTGAGATGCCAAAAACCTGGATACCTTCTGTCAGTAACAATTCCGTGGGGCTGGGAGACAGGCGGAGAAGCAGGGCCTCTCGTCCAGAGCTGCAGACAGCACTAAATCAAGAGTAAATTTAGAGTCAAGCAGGAGTGAGGTCCAGAGGTCAGTGAGCCCAAGAAAGGTTTGGATAGCTTGCCAAGCTGAGAGGAGGGCCTGGGAAAGGATTCAGAGCCAGCACGTGAGGCCAGGGAGTCCTGGAGCCCAGGAGCCAATTGCAGAAAGTGAGAAGCCAGGCAGCCAAGTGTCAGGTGGACCACAAGCAGGCTTCTGCCCACGGGTCTGCAGAGAAAGAAGGCTTTACTTCAGAAGCCAGCAATGAGCATGGACAGCCTCCTCATTTCCAAAGCCAGTGATTGCTTCCCTGAACTCTTCCTCCATACGTGCCTACTGTTTGATCCTCTTCACCACACTTTCTGCCTGAAACTCTCCCCTCTTTGGCATCCTCCTCACTCTTGGCTTCGTCTCTGGATCCAACTTTCCCTTGATTCTTTCCTCCTCATCCTCTCAGATTTCCCATGGCCAATACAGTCACCAGACTAGTAGGTGGAAGAACAGGACTTAGGTCTTCTAACTCCCAATGACTCTGATAATTCCACTTCTATAGACAGCACGCAGCTAATGAAACAAAGACCATTCTGTCAAAGATGGTCATCAAACACCTTCTATGGGACTGGACAACACCAGGCACAATGGAGAATTCCTACAAGTGGCCTCCAAGGAGCTTTAGATTAGAAGGTGGCTGGAGGGTGGACAGAGACAAAGATCCCATCCCTGTGATCCAGAGTCTGTTTTGGACCACAGGGAAGGACATTCTCCAGGGCTCTCATGAGTATATGGTACCCAACAATTGTTCCCACATGCACTTGTACTGGAATTGGCTTTTCCGTGGCTGCTGCATGCTGTATTTGCAAAAACTATCAGCTTCACCATCAATCCTCAAGCTTGTATGGTCTCTGAATTATTTAATGCTACATTCCAAGAGGCTGTGAATAATGGAATGGTGTATAAATAATCTTATCTCTGTCTCTACATGCAGAGATTGTGAAGGGGCACCTAGAGAGGCTCTATGCTGCCAGAATCTTACAACACCTGTGCATGATTAAAAACCAAACCAAATGCCCCCTAGATAACTGCTATTCCCTGGTGGGTGAGAGAATCAAGCAAGTGCCTCATCATATTTCTCATGTGGAGAGAAGCAATTATATATCAGGTTTCAGGTTCAAATGCCTCTAGGATAATTACAGCACTACTTTAGAGCTGTATACAGCCTGACAGATTTACCCAGTTCTTTCCCCTGCCTGTGAGAGGGGCAGGATGGTTTTCCTAATTGACACACAAGGACTGAGCCCCAGAGAGATTACCCAGCCTGTGGGATGGGAAGGCACAAGCCTGCGGCCCAGGCTTCCTGACAGCTCCTCCAGCATGCTTTCTTCCCATGACATGGCTATCTGGCCATCGTGCAAATATGCATTTGCCTTCCAGTTATTGCACAGTAGGACTGTGACATGCCCATATACCAGGGGCATCTTAGTTTGGGCCAGAATTTTGTGTGGGCATGGGAAAGGGAATTCTATTTTCTTGGAGTCCCACACCAAGAATCAGACACTTGACCTACTTAGGTAAAATGAGTCATTGAAGTAAAGGAAAGAGAGAATGAGAATGCACAGGGAATCAGGTGCTTTTTCAATGCACTATAGTGTAGTGGAAACAATCCTTGGACCAAAAATCAAGAATTACAAGAACAAGTTCTAATTCTGCCATTACCAGCTGTATTCTCTTAGAGAAGTCTTTTATCATTCTGAGCATCCATTTCTTATTCAATAAAATAAGATAAATAATAATTTACCCCCAGTATTGCTGTGCAACTAAAATGAGAACCATGTAAATTAGTGGAAGTGTCATCCCCAGTTATTAACTCATGTCTTCAGGATTGCTAGGATGAAACAAAGATTACTCAACAGGCTGTAGTAATCTGGGAGAATTTTCAATCCTCCCAGAGGGAAGAGCCCCAAAGAGGCAGAAACTGCCTCAGGTATGAGGCACAGAAAGAGTCCAGGTTAACCAAAAATCTCCCATTTTAACCCTTCCAAGTCTTCTCCCAATTTCAAAATCTCCCATCATAAAAACCCACCTCCGTTGGTAAGGATGAAGAAAAATATGGTCAGAAGTGATGGAAGGAATAAAGTTCCCCACTGTGGTCTTCACCTTCATTTCTGAAGTATTTATTCTCAAAGGTCTTCCTTCTTTTCTTGGAGCTCTGGATCTCTTGTGATAACTGTCATTTATCTATGCCCATAAAAGAGTCCGCTTGGATCTGTGTCACAGTAGACATCATGGATTCTCTCTCATGCCCACCTCCACAGGACATCTGACTACCAAAATCACATAGATATCAACTAGGAGGTGGGTGAACAGTATTTTAAGTTAATTAAGAAAAGTGGGTTATTGTAGGGAGGCTCTATTCAAAAAAGAAGGAAATCCGGTATGACAGAGAGATGAAACATTGCCTAATTGGGAGAACAATTGGGAAGAACTATTAACCAGAATAGACTCAATTCCAGACACCCCACAGCTTAAGTGTCAAGACCAGAATAGCTCCTCAGGTCTGATCAATGATTCCATTTCCTCCTCAACACCAAAGCAGCTTTAAGGTAGGATAATAAAGAGCTACACAAAATGAGAGGCTCGCTCCACCTGTTCTCACCCTTTGTCCCCTTCTTCTCTTCCCAGTTTTATTGCAGCATTGAATTGTGATTACATCTGAGAGTTCTGTGAGCACTCTAAAGAGAGAAAGTGTATTTCTTTTTCTTTTATTTACAAAAATGTGCAGAACATCTCCACACCTCACAATTGGTCCACAGACATATAACAAAACATATAAAAATGAGTTCCTTACCTACCCCTTAGACTTGTTCTTCCTCCTAATACCCTACCTCAATTGGTGACACCACAGACACCCCAATCACCAGGCAAGAAGGTGAGGAGTAACACCCCTTCATGGCCTACATCCATTAACCCTGAGATTTAGGTAACAAAGAGAACAAAGAGGAAAGAATCAAAGGGAAATTGCATCCAGAGAAGAAGCCAAGAGTGACGAGGATGCCAAAGAGGGGAGCATTTCAGGCAGGAAGTGTGGTGAAGAGGATCAAACAGTAGTCATTTATGTCCGACATCCATCAGCCCTTAATCTTAGAACCTGGTTCTAAGAAGCCAGGGAGCCAAGTGGCACGGGGTTCTGAGATTTAGGGTTCTAAGATTTAGGATTGATGGATGTAGGACCCCTTGAGGGTATGGCTGAGAATCTTTTCTTTTAGACTTCACTTAACTCCTTGATATGTATTGAGTTTCTTGTATGTTCCATGCATTATCCTGGCTCTAGGAAAATCCTGGTGGCCAAAATGGACATAATGCCCTCCCTCATAGTTCAAATTCAGTTCCACCCCTTACTAGATCAGGCAGAGTATGCATATCTGTGCGACTCGGGGTTCTCATCTGAAAACTTGAGACACAAATAGTACCTACCTCAGAGGATTGCTATGAAGATTCAGTGGATGGTGTATTAGTTCATTCTCACACTGCTTTAAGGAACTGTCTGAGACTGGACAATTTATAAAGAAAAGAGGTTTAATTGACTCACAGTTCAGTATGGCTGGGGAGGCCTCAGGAAACTTACAATCATGGCAGAAGGGAAAGCAAACATGTTCTTCTTCACACGGCAGCAGCAAGGATAAGTGCTGAGCAAAAGGAGAAAAGCCCCTTATAAAACCATCAGATCTCATGAGAACTTACTCACTATCACAAAAACAGCATGAGGGTAACTGCATCCATGATTCGACTACCTCACACTAGGTCTCTCCCATGGCAGATGGGGATTATAGGAACTACAATTCAAGATGAGATTTGGGTGGGAACACGGCCAAACCATATCAGATGAGTTAGAATGTATAAAGCACTTGGAACATAGTAAGTGCTGTGTGTCTGCTATCATATTAATTCTAGTTGCAGTAAATGATACGAAAGAATGTATATTTCTCCATGGTGTCCTGGTGACCTCACACCTATCTACTTAAACCAAGTAGACAAAGGCCCAAGTTAATCTGAGTTTTGGCAGAACACTTACAGATCCTTCCAGAACTCGGGAGAATGGATGGCTTGTAAGGGGCTACTCAAGTTCCTGTGTACTCACCTCCCCATATCCCCAGGAGTCTGTCTGGAGGCACTTTCTCATGATCTCTGAGTTCTAATGAGGTAGAAGGCATCTCACCCCACCCCTTGAGGGTATGCCTGAGAATATAGAACCATGGAGCTGCACTCAGCAATGGGTATTCCACCCCTTGTATTGCACTGTCCTCTGGTCCCTATGGCTGGGGAGTTCTTGGTGTGTGGGACAAAGACCACAGGGAGAGGCACGTTTGGCTGCTTTTCCTTTCACTATATAAGTCATTAACTGCTCAAACCTAAGTATGACTTGTTGTTCCTTTACTGGACAAATCCATCAGGACTTTGGCCTCGACTTGGCCTTGTCCTTAACAAAGAGAAGGAAACTGTTTTGTGCAATTAGGAGAACAACAGAGGGACTGGATGGCTTCGCTGACCAGCCCCCACCTTTAACCCATCAGCATACACTGTCATTTCTGCCTTTAATGTACATCATCTTTCTCTCTGCCTCCACTCTTGCTCCTTTCTGCCAAGCTTCCTCAGAAGAATCAGAGCAACACAGAGAACCACATCTCTCCCCTACTTCTTCAAATATTTTTAAATATTTCTTAATATTTCTTCTTCTGATTTTATCAAATAAATGCAATATTTTTATCAATGGCCTACCAGAGCCATCATGACCTGGTTCTGCCAGTCTCTTCAGCGTCAGCTGAGACTCAGCTCACTCTCTCACCAACTGAGCTCTCGTCACTCAGGCCTTCTCCTACCCTGTCATCACACATGAGGAGATTCGTACCTAAGAGCCTCTGCACAGGCTGCCCTTCCCTCCTTCTGAGATGAGGGGAAGAGAAAATGGCACAGGGCTGCAAAGAGTAGGCGGGGAAACACAATGAAAGAGCAATGATGGTGAGCAACTGGAAACGTGGGATAGTAACCCAGAGAGAGTGGTGCCAGGAACCCGGTGATGGTAACGTGCAGGAAGGAAAGATTGCTGTACCCAACAGCACAACCAGAGCTTCCATAAGGCGAGGGCTCTGGAATTCAACAATTCAGCATCGTGTGAGGTCATGGATGGTCTGATGAGGACCAATCCTGGCACAGTACAGAGGGTGGGGGATGTGGGCAGTCGAGCCAGCCCAGGATGGGTTAAAAGGAATCAATAAAAACAGAGGAAGGGGTAGGCTGCCGATGCAAGAGAAAAAGGGAAAACCACCAGCTGTGAAGCTGTGAGAAGGCGGGAAAGGATGGATTTCAGAGGAAAAGTGGAGGAGGTGGCCTTGATGAGAGGAAGAGGCTCTAGAGACAAAAGGGAAAGAGAGAAGAGAGGGAGTCTTAGATGTTTTATCTGCTATTTGTCTCCAACTTGACACCAGACTTCTCACAATTCACCAAATACCTCATAGTGGTATTCCTTTCTGCAGGTTTTTGCTCTGGCTCTTCTCTTCCATGAATGTCCTTTTTTTTTTTTTGGCTTTTTTTTTTTTAAAGATAGGGTCTCACTCTATTGCCCAGGCTGATCATGACTCACTGCAGCCTCAACCTTCTGGGCTCAAGCAGTCCTCCCACCTCAGCCTCCCAAGTAGCTGGAACTACAGGAGTGCACCACCGTGTCTGGCTAATTGTTTATTTTTTGTAGAGACAGGGTCTCACTACATTGCCTTGGCTGGTCTCAAACTCCAGGACTCAACCAATCCTCCTGTCTCAGCCTCCCAAACTGCTGGGATTACAGGAGGGAGCCACCACACCCAGCCTATGAATGCCCTTTCTACTCTCCTTTGCCTACTAACTCCCAATGCCTTCATGTGCACATGTTAAGGACACCCCTTCCCCTCCTAGGTGCTACTTCTCATCTTCCCAAAACCTACTGTGTGTCACTCCATCACTACACTTGCTAATTTGTCTTATATTTACAATCTTAGCTACTTATTTTCATCATGAGGGGGCATGAACTGTATGTGGGTAAGACCGTAATCCTATTTACATCTGCAGCCCAGTGATGCCTAACACAGAACTGGAACACTGTAAGCATTTGATGAATGACTGGAGTCAGAAGCCCTGGGTTGAGTCACAGCTTTATGGTTTTTTTCTCTGTGTAGATTTAAGCAAATCATTTCATTTATCTGAGCTTTTGTTACTTAAACTATAGATGAGGGGCCAAACCCAGCTAGATACTGAAGGAATTCTGTGGGATATTGACTATCACAATGCTTTGGAAAATAACACAATTTAAATGTTATATATTATCGCCCATTGCCATCATGTCTTATGGGGAGCTAGCCCTTTCAACCTAATTATTTCCAACAGGAACATCTACAATACTATACTTTGATTTGGGTTTTTGAGAAATTGGAAAGGTGGAGGTGTGATAAATAAGGCCTGAAATTGAGACCAAGTCCTTAAATAGAGAGACTTAGGACTTGAAGCAAATCAAAGCACCTTGTGATTCTGTGAGTCAGTTCTCCTAATAAACTCCCCTTTCTATACATGTATATCCTATTAGTTCTGTCCCTTTAGAGAATTCTGACTAATACACCTGGGTTCTCTGTGGCAAGCCCCACCCATCCATCAATCAAACTTAGTTGATCAATTTCATCAGTAACAAATACTTACTGAACAATGACCATCATTAGCCACTGGAGATGCCAAAGTGAGAAGAAGGCTCAGTTCCCATGTAGAGGGTGAGGGATTTGCAAAATGGCATTAAGAGTTCAGCATCTCCTAGTAACTGCCACAGTGGGAATGGGAGAGGAAAGGGCACCAGCACCGCACATGGAGAAAGAGGTGTTCAGGGAGGCTTCCAAAGGTGGAGCTGCAATTTGGAGAATGGGGTAGGGCTTGCCACAGAGAACCCAGGTGTATTAGTCAGAGTTCTCTAAAGGGTGGATCTGCCTCTCCCAGTCCACTGACTCAAATGTTAATCTCCTTTGGCAACGCCCTCACAGACACACCCAAGAACACTACTTTGCATGCTTCAATCCAATCAACTTGACACTCAATATTAACCATCACACCAGAAAAAGTTCTGTTCTTTTTTTTGAGATAGGATCTCACTCTATTGCCCAGGCTGCAGTGTTGAAATCACAGCTCACTGCAGCCTGACCTCTGCAGCTTAAGTGGTCTTCCCACTTCACCCTCCCAAGTAGCTGAGACTACAGATGCACACCACTGGCTAATTTTTTATTTTTCATAGAGATGGGGGTCTCACTATGTTGCCCAGGCTAGTCTTGAATTCCTGTATAGGCAAAGGGGTAGAAGTGTGAGACAGGCAGACATTAAGGGGTCCCCTTGACTACAGCCTGGTGAAATTCTGAAGCAGAGAACCCAGCTAAGGTATTCTCAGACTCCGGACTTGCAGAAACTGAGATAATAAATATGCAAAATTTAAACCTACTAAGTTTGTGTCAATTTGCTACACAGCAATAGAAACTTAATACAAAGTGTGGGGAAACAAAGTATGGTGTTCCCACGTGTAAAGTTGGAACCATAACAAGATCAGACAGCCCTATTTCACAGGACTATTGCAAGCCCCACTGAGATGCTAGCCTCAGGAGGGTTTGTAAATTGCCAAACACCATAAGGCTGCTGGTTGGTAGCATTCCATTTCCTTACACACACTTAACCACAAAGTTCCCAGAGTGGTCTTCATACCTACTTAGAGTCACACATGGAGAACTAGCCAAGATCTTTTCATATCCCCAAAGCAATGCTCTTCCTTGCCTCTGAGCCTCTGGCTGGGCTGTTTCTTCTGCTGGAACATCCCTTCCTCCCCACCTCCTATCCACCACTCCTGCACCTAGCTAGTTCCTTCCTCCAATGCACTTTTCAGTTTCTAGCTCTCCCAAGCTCCCTTCCAAGGCAAGGTGACCATCCACCATCTCACCCTCCCTCCATGCCCCCCGCAACTCCCCTCTAAACTTGTGTCAACCTTGACTACAGTCTCCTGTTTGCCTGCTTGCCTCCCATCGCACATCCTTATAAGCTGTGACCTTCTTATTGTCAAGAATTATATCTGAAGTCACCTTCATGCCCTTAATATCTGGCACAGTGCCCCATGTGCAGTAGGTGGGGTTATACTAACATATATAACATTTTATTAATATATATCAGTATACATAGTGTGGGCAGGCATCCTGGTCTACCAGCAGTGGTATGTGCAGACTTCACCAACAGTCTTCCCCAAGGGAAGCAAATACATTTATAATGTGTTCCATGTAAGAAGAGGGTGTGTGGGGGCTTGTTTAAATTTTTTTCTTAAAAACAAAAGCAACTGGAGAGTATATGGTTCTCCTGCTCCAGGCTCCCTCAGGCAGCTGCCAGAGAAAGTTTGCAGCTGCCTGAGTCGCCTTCTTTTCTGAGTTGTCAACTCAACAGCTTTGGAGCAGCCTTCCTGAGAGGTGGGAGGAAGGGGAGGTGGTTTTACTAGTGTTTAGATTGAGAAAAAGAAGCCTTCATTAGGCGGAGACTGGGGCCATTCCCACTAGCTCAGGGAAGGTACAAGAGAGATCCAGGTAGAGGGGTGAGGAAGGATGGTGTGTGCCAACCCTGTAGCAGAGGCACCGGCACCGCAGGCCCAAGGGTCCTAGTGGGGCTGAAGACAGGAAGGCAGTGTGATCCCACTACTACTTTACACCTCTCCTGGGAGCCCTGGGACTGTCCTTGGAGGAAGCTGCAAAACAGAGCCAACACCATTCCCCTCTCACTCCCACCTGTAGGTGGGATGTTGCTGCCATTCCAGCCTGGATTTGAATCCAGACCCCACTGTTGCCATCTGCATGACCCAAGGCCAGTCAACCAACTCTGCAGAAACTCAGTTTCCCATTTAAGAATGCAAGTGGTAATCCCAGCCTCGCAGGGCTATTGAGACAATTAAATGAGGTAAAGTATGCATGAAACCCAGAACGTGAGACTATTTCTAAATGTCAGTTCTCCATCTCCCAGCTACTTACCCCTGGCATGGAAGCCACCTGAGCCCAAAGGAAAATGTATTCTTGAAAGAAAACAAGATGCTGCATGGGATGGTTCTCTGAGATGAATAAAACTCCCATGTGTAAAGTGTAATCACCATTATTACTATTGAAGAAAGCAAAATTTAAAACAACAGGCATCATACAAAGAAAAGTGCGGTGCCTGGAACCGGCTGTGTTTGCTGCTGGCGTGTATGTATGTATGGCACTGCAGGGCACCCAGGCCCCTGCACATGTTTTGTTTCATCTGACCCTTGGACAATGTCAATATTTCAATATTTTCTCCATCTTACAAAAGTGGAAACTGAGTCTCCACTACTGTAGTGGCTTTCCCAGAGAACACCGGCTAGACTCAGAGGGACTGGAAATCAACTCCATGTTCCTAGAATTATATGGTCTTTCTTCCCCACCACACTCTATCCATGAACACTCCTGATCATCTTAGGGAGGAATCCACCAGAGACCGCCGGAGCCCCTGCCCTGTGTGTCTCCCCACCAAGGAGCCAACACACACATTCCCCCAGTCTCTCCCATCACTGCTAAAGTAGAGCAATTTC
Source organism: Cheracebus regulus (assembly GCA_963574635.1). Lineage (NCBI taxonomy): Eukaryota > Metazoa > Chordata > Mammalia > Primates > Pitheciidae > Cheracebus > Cheracebus regulus. The sequence goes on along the minus strand of CAUYQU010097581.1, from coordinate 26,768 downwards.
AGTTGGACATGGAACAAACCCAACTCAAACAAGCTGAACAGGAAGAATTCATTGACTCTCACACCTGAGATGTGCAGGGGTGTTCAGGCTTAAGTCACAACTGGGTTCAGGTGACCCATGGATGATGACAGTCAGGTTGAAAACACAAGGCATGACAGACATCTATGCTCATACTCCTTCTTTCCCAGTCTCCAGCCTTCCCCAGCAAAGCCGGCACCTTCCCATACCCTCCATCCTGAACAAAACAGTCTGCATAGCACCTCCCCAAACACACACGGAGCATTCATACTTCTGAGAATTGCCTTAAAGATGTTGTGCCTCTGAGAATCTCTGTACCGCCCCGTTTTCTTCCTTTCTGAAGTCTCTTTCTTACTGAGAACACGTGGTAATTTCCCCTCCTCTGTGAGGCCTTTTCTGACCCCTCCTGGCGGCGAGCTACAGCCTTCTAAAGTCTTAGAGGAGGAATGTTGTGTGGCGTCTGATGGGGCAGACTTGGAGTGTGGGGTCTGTTTTTAGGTGAGAGAAGCTGTTACTATTTGAAAGTTGCCTGGTACTTTTTTCTGTTTACAAAGAACACAACAAAACTTTAGAGAAACCACTTTTAGTGGCCTTTTTAATTATTGACATGTAAGGTTAGTAGGAAGAGTGCAGCGTGGGAGGGGTACACTGGGGCTTTTTTAACTTGACTAAGGTGGTCTTTCTCTTCTAAGAAGGACACAGGAATATGTCTGAGGGACCCAAGAGCCTCTTGAGAATAAAATTATTTAGACCCCAATTCTGAATCTTTTGATGTTCAATGTTGATGGACCCTGTCTGCATACCTAGGGGACTGCAATGGGGGTAGACAGAAAATGGAGCTGATGAATAGAGTCCACAGGCCAGACCTCCTCTTCTGCCACCTGGACCCAGAGGGGATGGCCTCTTGGGCTCTCCCTGATAGCCCCCGAGTGGGTGGGTAAGTCAGAGCGCGCTGCTCTGCAGGCCTGGTGTTCTTCCTTTCAGGGAACAGGGGAAAGATCCACTTTCGTCTCAGTTAGAAGCCATAGTCTCCAACTCAGTTTTACAGAGGCCCCATATTTTAGAATTCCTAATGTATTTGCCCAAAGTCATAAAGTTGTGCTCTCTCATTTGATCTCTGGTTTTTACATATATAGTTCCTCAGTTTGAACCCTAAACATGAGAGTAGTGAAGACGCATGTTTTACGGTGCCTTAGAACTTCATCCCAGGTCTCTGTTTTGCTTTGTTTCATGTTTCCTACTGGGTTGGGGGCCGTAAGGACAAAACCCAGAACTTCCCTAGGAGCCTTGCTGGCCTGTGGCTGGGAGAGTACACCAGCACTGAGGATTCTCGCGTCCGTGTCCTCCCTAAGCCTAATACACTTCCCACTTGGAGAAGTACAATCCCATTCATTCCTCAGCAACACTCTATTTATGGTGCCCAATGTTTGGGATAAAGAAAGTGGATTGAGAGAAACTAAGCATCCAACCTGAGGTCACACCGTACATGAGTGGCAACACCAAGCTTCAGGCCAGATCTCCATGTCTAGGTCTAGTGCCTGAGGTGGCGTTTTATCCAGGAGATGACCAAGGTGACATATGACCCCTGCTTCTAACTTGTCATGCATTGGTTCCACACTCTTTATACAGTGAAATAACAGGCCACCTGTCACCTTCACTGCCTCCCATCGAGGTCTTCTCTCTCTTCCTCGTCATGGTGATTTTTTTCCTTGCTTTGATTGGACCCACAGATGTGTTGGATGTAGCAGGAATGGGAAACGCAGCTAATCAGCCCACCAATGGCCACCCAGGCACCGCTCCAACACCAGTTCTGTGGTGCCGCATGGAAAATGTGTAGGCCTAAAGTGAGACCTGGGTTCCAATCCCAGCTCCACTGCTCTAGCCATGGGACCTGGGTCAATTACTTGGTTTCTGTTTCCTAGCAGGAAACAGATGTCTCACTCAAGCTGAGTATGGTGAGGAGAGTTTAATTGAGGACTATTTACAAGGAAAGGCCAGATTTGAGGAAAGCTAAAGGATGAATGACAAGCAGGGATGCTTATCAGCCCAAGGCTTCTAGGGCCAAGAGGAGTGGCTACTGTTTGGGGACAACTGCCTGACAAGAGTTGCGGCCTTCAGTAGAGGGGCACTGCCAACCCATAGCATAAACCCATAGCATACTCTTCCCACTGACAAACCCGGCCAGAAGCCAGAGGACCAGGGGGCCCATGGACGCAGTTTATAGGCGTCAGCTCTGGGAGCATAGGACTAAGAATTTGGAGAGAGGACAGGAAATGTCCAGCTTACTCTATCTAAACTGTAGTTTCCCCACCTGTAAAAGAGGAAAATAACCATAGGATTATCAAGACAAGTCAACAAAATAACACTTGCAAATGTCTTATTGTGGCATCTGGCACACAGGGAGCTGGACTAGACTTTCTTTCACCAGGACCCCATATCCTGTACTTGTCTGATTCTGCCTCAACCCAAATCAGGATACATCTCTTCACCCAGAATCTCTCCTGGGAATGACCTGGTTTACAGCAAGAGTCGATTTCCTCTAGCCGCTCAGGATGTATAGAAAACACTGATAATTGCTTTTTTTTTTTTTTGAGATAGAATTTTGCTCTTGTGATCCAAGCTAGAGTACAATGGCACCCTCTGATCTCAGCTCACCACAACTTCCAGTGTTGCAACCCTCCTAGGTTCAAGTGATTCTTGTGCCTCAGCCTTACAAGTATCTGGGATTATATGCATGTGCCACCACACCCAGCTAATTTTGTAGTTTTAGTAGAGATGGTGTTTTACCATGTTGGTCAGGCTGATCTTGAACTCCTGACCTCAGGTGATCCACTCACCTAGGCCTCCCAAAGTGCTGGGATTACAGGCCTGAGCCACCACACCCAACTGATAATTTATTATATATTTCAAAATAGCTAGAAGAGAATTTTAATGTTCCCAACACAAAGAAAAGGTAAATGTTTAAGGTGATAAGTATTCCAGTTTCCCTGATTTGACCATTATACTTTGTATACAGGTATTAAAATATCAGATGCAACCCCCAAAATATTTGCAACTATTACATATCAATAAAAAATAAAACATTGATACTTAATGTTTAAACAATGGGTTACACAGCACTTAGTCTGATTTAACACTCAGAGCCACCCTGAGAGGTAATGTGTGATTGTCTCCATTTTACAGATGAAGAACTAAGGCTCAGATTAATTACTTTGACCAATATATTTGCATCATGAGTAAGAGAGCCAAGAATCAAACACTAATCTTTACCTTCCAGGTCTGTGTCTCTTTGCATTTATTCTATAGCTCTCACCTACATGGGGGGTGTGGTCTATCCCCTTCTTAGGTTTCTGGCCCACCTGAAGGAGATGGGCCCCCTCCTCTGTGGCAGGCACTGGCATCTTCCACCAAAATCCCCTTGGAACTCTCCTGAGCATCCTTCCCCAGGCTTCTGTGTGCTTTGTGTTTGCAACCCTAAACCTGAAACTTCAAAATAAGAGTCTCCTCAAGGTACTGGAACCACTTTGTTCCTTGCTCAAGGAAAGTGGGATGTGCCTGGGAGTTCGTATCTCCCTGGTGGTGGCCCTTAGCCAATGACCATGACCACAAGCATGGGTGCTGAGACTGACCACCCTTTTCCCTTGCCTCAAGGCATGGCCACTCTGAGGCTGAGAGTGCCCATAGCTTCTTTATGGGATCAGGCTGAAGGTGCTCATCTCAGGGCTTTGCTGAAACTGCACCCTTGCTTGGTGTTTTCTCCTCCTTGACTTCCTCATCAGCTTCACCTGAGAGCACTTGCTTAATCAATCGCCTGCATGCAAGTTCTCAAATAGAGACCTGCAACTGCAGAGCCCGACCCAAGACATCCCTTATTGCAAAGCCTCTTTATTGGAACTAGAAATATCCTCACAAAAGAGTGATGGGCAGACTGGGCCACCTCCCCCCAAGTCAGAGGCAGCTTCTTTTCTGCTCTAGGTCTTCAGGCTTCCTGTGAAATCACACACTATTCTAAAATTGCAAAAAGTCATTCTCCAGCAGAGCACGTAAGAATCCAGGAGAATCTCCATCATTCCTAGCCACGGGTCCACCGAGATAAGCATAGCTCACAATTTCTTACATGATATTTCTCAGGGACACACAAATAGTCCTAATTTCCCTCAAATTCTTTCTCCCCGGTGCAGGCTCAGGCCTGAAATTTCACTATCAGGGTTTTGATTGCTTCTCCGACAAAACATCCTGGTTGGAGTCACACTTGAAACTGTTCTCTCAAAGCTGTTACACTTTAATTTGAATGAAATATCAGTTTCTTCATCTACAAAACAAAGATAATACCACAATCTTGGGCACTTAGAGTGAAGATATAAGGGCTATGAAAAGCTATCAAAATGTAAGAAAATGTCCTTATCTCCATGACCATTTCACCAGGGGCCTTTTTAGGGTGAAAGTCATTGTGACTTTCACCCCTTCCAGCCTGTGGGGAGTGAGGCTGGGTAAACCAAGCAGATCAATGAATGACAATGCTTTCTACTGCAAGGAGCAGATCACCTGCTTCAGCATGCTTAGGCAATAAGGAAGTTCCCATAACCCAAATCTCAACATAGGTTTTCTGGCACAGGTTAAATCACAGCTCAGTGACCTTAACAAGGACCCACGATCTCCGCATTGTATTTTCAGCATGCCATTGTCAATCTGATGGCTTGTTTCTCAGACTAGACACCCTCATGGTCACAAGATGGCTCAACATCAATTTCCAATTTGCATTAGCAACTTTTCAATTAGTATTAGAAAAATGCATATTGACACAACAAGGAGATACTCCTACACATCTATTCAAATAGAGATTTAAAAATTTGACCATACCCAGAGTTGGTGAGGATGTGAAGGAACTGGAAATTTATACTCTGCTGTTGAGAATGTAAATAGTACAACCACCTTGTAAAAGAGTTGACAATGTCTTTAAAAGTTAAATACAGGCTGGGTGCAGTGGCTCAAGCCTGTAATCCCAGTACTTTGGGAGGCCAAGGTGGGCAGATTACTTGAGGCCAGGAATTTGAGACCAGCCTGGCCAACATGGTGAAACCCTGTCTCTACTAAAAATAAAAATTAAAAATTAGCCACATGTGGTAGTATATGCCTGTAATCCCAGCTATTAGGGAGGCTGAATGAGGCAGAAGAATTGTTTGAACCCAGTGGGTAGAGGTCATAGTGGGCCAAGATCACACCACTACTCTCCAGCCTGGGTGACAGAATGAGATTCCATTTCAAGAAAAAAAAAAAAAAGAAAAGAAAAGAAAAAAATTAAATACATACCCACTATATGATCCAATCATTCCACTACCCAAGAAAGAAATGAAAGCATGTGTTCATACAAAGGCCTGTATATGAATTTTCATAGCAGTGTCACCTGTAACAGCCAAAAACTGGAAACAGCCCAAAGCTGATCAAGTGAATAAACAATTATGGTCCATCCACACAATTGAATACCATTCAGCAGTGAATAGGAGTGAACTATCGATACACATGGCAACACAGATGAATCTCAAAGTAATTATACGTGTGTAAAAGCCAGACAAGAAAGAGAACATATCATACACTTGTATAAAAATCTAGGAAATGCACACTAATGTACAGTGACAGAGGGCGAGTCAGTGGTTGCCAGAGGAGAGGATGGAAAATGGAGCGGGAGAGAAAAATCAAAGGGGCCTGGAGCAACACTTTCGGGGCTGAATAATGTGTTTGTTATCTCGGTTGTGATGATAGCTTCACAGTGTATATATGTCTTAGTTTGTGCTGCTATAACAAAATACCTGAGACTAAGTACTTTATAAAGAATAGAAACATAAGTCTCACTGATCCAGAGGCTGGAAGTCCAAGATCAAGGCACCTGGAGGTTCTGCTGTCTGGTGTGGGCTGTTCTCTGCTTTCAAGATGGCACCCTGATACCACATCTTCCAGAGGGAAGGAATGCTGTGTCCTCACATAGCAGAAAAGACAGAAGAGAAAAAGGATCCAAACTCCCTCATTCAGCCCCTTTCATGAAGGCATTAATTTATGATGAAGGTGGAGCTCTCATGACCTAAACACCTCCCAGAAAGCCCCACCTCTCAACACTTGCATTGGAGATTAAGTTTCCACCACATGAATTTAGGGGGATACATTCAGACCATGTCAATACATATGCCAAAATATATTAAATTGTATGCTTTAAATATGTGCAGTTTACTGTGTATCAATTATGCCTTACTAAAGATCTTTTCTAAAAAAGTACTTCAGGCCGGGCACAGTGGCTCACGCCTGTAATCCCAGCATTTTGGGAGGCCGAGGCAGGCAGATCATCTGCGAGGTCAGGAGTTCGAGACCAGCCTGGCCAATATGGTGAAACCCATCTCAAAAAAAAAAAAAAAAGTACCTCAGCAGTATGGAGCATAGAAAATAGCAACAAACATAAAATGCTGTGGTAAAGGTCAAAAATAGTTCACCTCCACTTGGGAAAACCCAGTGAAATATTTAGTCACAGACCAGAAAATATCCTCTGGTGAATGAAAGGATTGTGCTCATTTGTGTCCACAGACTATTTCTGGAGTAACTACTATGCACTATTTTTGTGCTGGATGTCGGGGACTCAGCAATGAAGACCTTGCTCTCAATAGTCCAAACTCCAGCAGAGAAGGCTGGCAGACAGCAGCAACAATGAAGCACCATCCACACTCGTGCCCCAAAGCATCACATCTCCTGGCCCTACACACTGATCGATTTTGCTTTTCTGAACTGCAGTCTTTCTTGTGCTCCACCAACCCCTTTGGGGAACACGTTCTTTGTTCTAATTATCTTCTATCATTGGTTAAGCTATCATTGGTTAAGCTAAAATCAAGGGACCATCAGTAAAGATTATACAATTCTCTGTGTGTTCATATCATATACTGACTTTGAAGACACTGAACCATCATACCCTGAACTCATCAACCACATCTACTGTTCCCTCTTTGAGTCCACCTTGCCTCCCCTTAATAGAATGGGAACAGGCATGTTACTGCAATAGGAGGGTAAATAAGTTATCAGACATAGCCAGATCCTATATCTCACCACTACATTCTCTATATAACTTTGGGAAGGTAATAAGCCTCCTTGGGCCTTGATTTTTCTATCTCTGCAATGGGGATAACATATAATTTCCAGGGTTAGTGGAAAGACAAAAGATAATACATGTGAGAACGGAGCACAATACCTAGCACATAGTAAACTGAAACTATCGCCATGAACATAATGATTCTCATTCAAGCTCCATGATTTATTAGCATGATGTCCTTGGGTGATAATGTTACTGCTGCCATGCCATTTCTTCATTTGAAATATGAAGGTTACAATGCTTATTTCACAGGCTGTATGTCAGGTTCACCATGAAAGTAACATTAAGAAAGTTATTATACCAGCATAGGCTGAGTACCTGCTAATTGCCAAGCAATGTGCTTTGTGTTGATGCAAAAAAGATGAGAAAAGACATAGTCCCTGGCCTCTAGGAGCTCAGAAAATGTAAGCAGCAAGTTAAGCTATAGTGAGAGAGAAGGAAGTTCTTGGAGGATATGGAACATAGAGAGGCACTTCTCCCAGACTAGGATAGAAGAGAGATCAGAAAAGGCTTCCTGGAGGGTGTACTATCGGAGCAAGGCTGAAAGCATCTGTAGTGTTTCTCCAAGGAGCAGGGGTGAAGAAATATCTTCCAAACAGATGGTCAATATGAGCTGGTCATATCAGAGAACCGCACATTGCTGGTGCTGAGAGCTGGAGTACTGCGCCTGGCATCCTGACCACAGAAGGTGCCCAGAAAGGGCTGGTCTCCTCTTCCCGTCTCTCCCCAGGCATTGCCTGCCCTGTCAGCAGCTGGCAGGGAGCTGTGCTTACAGAAGCTGGCCTGTCACTATTGCAGGATTGACCCGTGTGCAGGCATCCCCCAGAGATATGACATCCCTCCTCCTGGCAGGCCCTCTGAAGTGACTCCCTGCCATGGGCACTGACAGCCTGGTGACAATTACAGAGTAAGAGAGACTCCTCACCATGGGGCTTTCAGATCGGTGCCATTATCCTCATGTAACATTTTTATTCCCCCTTGCCCTCCATGGCTCTTATGACTTCCGCTCATGATTAGCCACAGAGCATTATTTCTGTGAAAGAGTTCAGGAAAGAAAAAAGGTTCTAGATGCCTTTACTCTGCTTCCTCTTCAGGCCCCTTTATTAAGCTCTCCCCTGTACCCCACCCCACACCCCTGGGATGGCTGATGATTACCCATGACAGATTGAGAACCAGAGAGAACAGCAGCCAGTGTGACGGAACACATGCTGGGCACCATATGACACCTCACATGTCCCCGTGGTCATTCGGTGAAACAGATATCATCATCTGCCTCTCCACTTTACAGATAGGGACTCGGAGGGAAAAGCGATTTATCTGAATCACATAGATCACGGTTAACATAGCTAGGATTTCAACTTTAGTATGCTTGGCTCCAAAGTGTTTGCTCTTTCTCCATGCCAAAATAGCTTCTGAACCCCAAACATCAGGTAAGATGGAAGGAATGTGCTTAGGTCTTGTGGAAGTTCTAAAATTTCTTCCAGGACTGACAAAGTGAGCGGTGATGATGCTGTAAAGAGCAGCAAAGCAGGGGTGTTAAGAGGCCCTCAAACAGGTGAGTGATGATCAGATTTTCATTTTTAAAAGAGCACTCAATCTTCTGTGTAGAGGATAGATTATAGAAAGTAACACAAGCAGCATAGAGACCCATTAAGAGGCCACTGTAAAGTCCGAGGGAGCACTGGTGAAGTTTGGCACATTCAGAGCAGCAGGGAAGATGAAGAGAAGGAAGTAGATTCCAAATCTCTCTGAAGGATAGCACCCACAGTCTCACTCACTTGTGGGCTGAATGTGGGGGTGAAGTGGTGACATGAATTACAGAGGATTCCTGGGACTTGGGCTTAAGTGATTTGGGGGATGGCAGTGACATTTCAAGGTGGTAAACACTAAGGGTAGAACATCTGTGGAGGTAAGGTGGGAAACTTAAGACTTTTTTGATGTATTAAGTTGAGGTCCCCATTAGTCATCTAAGTGGAGATGTCAAGTAGCAAGAGATGTGAATCTGTAGCAGGGGTGTTAGTGCTGGAGATAGAAATTTGGAAGTGATTATCATGAAGATGGTATTTAAAGCCATGGATGGGGTCACCTAAGGAGAGCGTGTATAGGGAAAGGAGAAAAACAGGACCCAGAACTGCACTCTGGCATGGTCTTCAGACTGGGACTCAGACCCAGAGCAGAGGCGGGAGACACAGAAAAGACAACAAGGGAACACAGCCAGGGAGGGCAGAGCAGGGCCTGGACAGTGCTGTGTGAGTGACGCCAGCGTTATTATCCACGTGGAATGTTACAGGGAAATAAAGAAGATGACCGACGAGACCCTTAGAGCTGCTGGTCTAGAGGCTGACTGTGACCTGACAAAGCACAAGAGGAGGGTCCCATTCAGCCCAACTGGAGGAGGTGAAAGAGGAAATGGGAGATTGGAAGTACAAATGCATGAAAGAAGTGACTCTGTGATGGACAGGAAAGCCACAGAAGCAAGTGGGGAATATGAAAAGGCGGGATAGCAGCACATGCTATTTATTCTGAAAGAATCATTCTAAATATAGGAGTAAAGTCCTATGATCCAGACCACAGTGAAAGTTTGCCCTTTGATAGAAGCTGGGGCCAGTAATCTGCCGAAAAGGAAGGAAAGGAAGGTGGGCCTCATGGTGGGAAGAGGATTCTCAATGAGACTGCTTCTCTTTAATTTCATAAGCAATTCAAACCAGCTGAGAATTAAGATGGGCAAAGCCTAGTGGGGTATGAAGCGTCCTTTTCTGAGCATGAGAAGTGATATCCAAGTGTAACAGGGTTGTCAACCACACTTGAGTGTTCCACTTCAGTTAGAGGCCATGGTCTTCCTGCAGGACCCATCTCAGCACTGTCTCCAGTCAATTCAGCCACGTAGGTACAGATAAAACAGAAATGTACATCTGGGCTTAATCAGGGTTGAGGTTTTTGGCTGGGTCAGTTAAGCAGAGGAGAGGTGTATGGACATTAGATGTATTTACAAAGAGTGATTTTCGGGAGAATGAGGGGCAGTTTCACTCTTGTTGCCCAGGCTAGAATGCAATGGTACAATCTTAGCTCACTGCAATCTCTGCCTCCTGGGTTCAAGCAATTCTCCTGCCTCAGCCACCCGAATAGCTGGGATTACAGGCATGCACCACCACACCCAGCTAATTTTTGTATTTTTAGTTGAGACGGGGTTTCACCATGTTGTCCAGGCTGGTTTCAAAGTCCTCAGGTGATCCACCTGCCTCGGCCTCCCAAAGTGCTGGGATTACAGGCATAAGCTACCACTCTCAGCCACAAAGAGTGATTTTAATGATGGTCCTTAGAAGATAAAATATGCCTGAGAGGAGAAGAGGACAGGAGGGAGTGACTGATCATGAAAATGGGGCAGATGAATGAATGCCAATGAAATGGAGCCACTGGGAGCTGGGGAACTGAGTGTGTCACCTGCAAGGGTCGGGGTGTACCCAGAAAGCACTGTCTTCTAAAGGGAGGTTCCAAAGATGCTGCAAATGCCAGGGTGTGGCCCTGGAGTGAGTGGCTGGGGGAAAAAGCGGCGGAACGCAGAGACCAGTGAGTTTTGAGGCACTGTTTGTTACACGTGCTAGATTCTGCCTGGAGGCCTCTGCCCTGAAACCTCATCGCCAGCTTTGAATTGCCTGCTTCTTACCCTCAGGTCCCAACTCAAGGGTCTCCTTCTCAGAGGAACCCCCTCCGCTACCACACCATGATCATCCTGTGACACATCAGCCCCCTCCAGCCCTCCGTTTTTTTCCATCACAATGCACACAGTTTCCTTCTTCCATTGCACCAGACAGCACTTGCAATTATTTTGTGTATGTGTTTACTCATCTGTTTGTTTCCTTACCCTTCCCTCCCACAGAAACACAAACGCTCTAAGATCAGGACCTGCATCTTGTTTTGCGCTGAACCCCCAACACATTACATGCATCAGTAAACCCTTGTTAAATAAATGAGAGTAAGTCTGAAGTTCCTAGCCTGTGTCTGGCATGTGTGAGATGCCCTTCCCTGTGGAAGATCAACCCCCCTCATTCTTCCTCACTTGTAATCTCTGAGGTCGACAGAGCAGGTGGGTGCTTGAGCGTTAGTCAAAGTATAAAACAGGCAGACGTGGGATGTGGAAAATGAAAAACACAAAGGCAGAAAGGTGCCTGTGCAATCAGGAGGTCTGTGCGCATGGCTCAGGTCTGAACTGGATCCTCTATGTGATCTTGTAGTACCTCCCCCATCTCCGCCTCCCACCCCCCAGGCTGTGTCTATTCACCTGCCAAAGGTGAGGGTTGGATTAAATCTGTGGTTTTCAAATCTTCCTTTTTGTATTAGCAGAAACTCTTGAACAAAATTTTGGTGCTGGTCTGAGATATAAAATAGATCAATGGGGCTAGTTTAAGAGGTTGGTAGAATCCAGCACCCTACAGCTCAGTCCCCCAGAGACCTCCACACCAGTTTCTCAGGCCTCTCCCAGGGCCCTGTGGCTCTATAGGACACAGTTTGGAAGCTGTTGGTCTAGACTCCTTGGCTGTCTATGGTCGGCATGCCCTGTGGGTGCAGCCCTTTATGAGTCCCTCAACTTCCCAACGAGACTGCCTCCTGGTGACAGAGCTCAGCCCTAAGGTCCCTCTGCCTGGGATGTTGCTTTCTCAGTGATCCTGATAGATGCTGACAGCAATTAGCAGAGAGAGAAATTTCCCTGCAGAAAGATGGGAACATTCATCAGGCACTTCATGCCAGGAGCCAGAACACAGCACAAAATTCATTAGTGTTTAGGGCAAGCAGGCTATCCCATTCTCACCCAAGGGTTAAAGGGAAATCCAAACTCAATAAATAAGGGCTATTAGGGCCTTTTAAATCTTATTTTGCATCAGAGTGGAGTTTCTATTTCTTTCATTTGCCATCCTATTCCCTGGGCATGTCAGGGCTGATGTGAGTTTAGAGATTTTTATTAAATCAAGCACCTGTCAGGTGGAAGTTTATTTCACTGTCAATGCCTGGCCAAACCAGCCACCAGTGGATATCCAGCAGGCACCTCAACTGCAGAGCTTTTGAACAGCCTTCCTCTGTTAGCACCCTAAAGGCTCTACTATAACAAATCACATTAAGGGTTCTTAGCATACCCAAATACTGGCACCTTGCATCTGTCTTCATCTCTCCTTTCCTACTCACAGGGGTGGTGGTGAGTCATTTCATGAATGTGTGTTGAGCACCTTCTATGTAGCAGACACTGTGCCATACCCTGGAGATATAGAGCTATTTTATTCATATGTAAAGTCTCTGCTCTCAAGAAAATCTGAGTATTGGAGGTAAGCCAAGAAGGAAACTGACCCCTGCAGGAGAGTGTGATGGTTGGGGATGAGTGTCTGTTATGCAGAGTCAGAGGAGGGTGTTCAAGCTCAGGGGTGTTCAAGAGAGCTTCTCAAAGCAAGAACACCCAAGGAAGAAGGAACCTATGAGGAAAAGCATTCCCAGGAGCAAGAAACTGCCTATGCAAAGTCACAGAGGAGGATAAAGCAGGTTGGACTGGGAACACTGAAATACTGAACATGTGGAGAGGCTGGAGGTTTGCAGACAAGTAGGTGCAGAGAAATGAGGCCAAAGCATGAAGCAGGGCAGGGCCATGAAGCCTGGAAGCTCAATGACAGAATCTGAACTTTAGCTTGAAGAAACAAGGGGATCAAAAGAAGTTCTAACACTGTAATAGTAAGTAGCCTTCTTATGTGGAAATATTCATTGCAACAGTAACGCTCTTCTAGTCACAAGTTACAAAAACTCTAACTGGCTTAAAACAGGAAACTCTAGAGATTCAGTTGCATTCAAGCATAAATGGATCCAGGTGCTCCAGTGATGACACCAGGACTCAGTCTCACGGTGTATGGGATCTGTGCTAGCTTCAACGTCAGAAAGACCCGTTTCTTTGCACCTGCAGGTAGTTCCAGGCCAACCTAACAGCTGGTATTAGCTAACATGCATGATTGCCTACCCCATCCTAATAGTATTCTAAATATTTTCTAAACATTCAGCCATTTAGAACTCAAAATAACTCCATAACGTGGGTGCTTTTTTAATCTTTTTTATAGATGACAAATTGAGGTACGGAGAGGTTAACTTGCCCCAAATCATGCAGTTAATGTTGCAGTATAAATGTGTCCCCCCAAAAATCACATATTGAAACATAATTATTGGTGTGATTAAGAGATGGGGTGTTTAGGACATGATTAAGTCATGAAGGTGGAACCTTCAGGAATGACATTAATGATTTTATCAAAGAAATCTGAGAAAGCTGTTGGTCCCTTTTGCCCTTCCATCTCTTCTGCAACGAGGACACAGAAAGCGTTCCCAAAGATAAACGGGCCTTTACCGGATGCCAAATCTGTCAGCACGTTGACCTTAGACTTCCCAACCTCCAGAATGGTGAAAAATTAATTTTTGTTGTTTGTACATTACCTAGTCTAAGGCACCTTGTTCTGGCAGCGAGAATGGACAAAGAGCTAGTAAATAGCAGAGCTGAAGTAAGAACCCAAGTTTGATTCCAGAGCCCATGAAACTCACAGGCACCTTTGACCACACCCCTATGGGATCTTTGCAGCTTGTAATTGCAGCAGAAAGACTCTCTTCCCGATTGTTCCAACATAGACTCAGTCATCAGACTGATTTGGATTCACATCCATCCCTAAACCAATCGATAAATCCAGAGAAATCAAATTTGACAATTGGCTGAACCTGGGTCCCTCCTGAATCCAGGTAAGCAGAGTAACCTAACCCAAATCTCATAAATTCAGAATGAGGAGGAGTGGTCCCCACAAAGAAAAATCAAGGTAGTGTTAGTGGAAATAAATAAGGGATAGCCAGACAGAAGAAAAATTCAACATCAACAAAACAGTAACAATAATAACCTGACATCACACCTCTCATTCCATTTCACAAAGCCCTTTCTCATTCATTAGGCACTTTGATCTCCAGCACAACTCTTTAAGAAAGTAACAAGCAAGGGATTCTTAGATCCACGTTTCAAATAAGGAACCACATTTAGAGCAGTAAAACAAGTCTCCTAAGATCACAGTGAGGAATTGAGGGCCAGAACTTTCTCAAATGTCATCAGTTGTGCGTTCTCAGCCCTCTGCGGTTCACTTTCGCCTCCCTGTCACCTCCCCCTCCATCCTTGCCACACTGGGAGCAAACTGGGCTTGAGCTCTGGCTCTTTCAGGTTCTCTGAATTCTCCCACCAACCCCAAGCAACAGGTGCAATTGATCCATCTTCAGATCTGAGGCTTGGAGGTGGTCCAAAAGAACAGGCCACAGAGCTGGTGGAGGGGAAGTATCTCACCGCAACCCCCACCCAGCCATGCCTTATAAGCAGGAGACATCCTCCCTTCCAAACTCCCTTGCTGCTCTCCTTACACGTTTTCCCGGACCCTTGGGCCTGGCTCCCACTGCTCCACATGGCACCACAGTATAGTGTGGAAAGCAGGGCCAGGCAAAGGACACCCCAGGCTGAGCAGCTGGGGAGCATCTGTGAACACAAGGTGGTCGGAGGCTGAGTGAGGAGGAGGCTGAGTGACGCCAAGGTCAGGTCTCAGAGATCAGAAGCAGCATTTGTAAAGTAAAAATAAGAACAAATGTCCCCTAAGTCTCTTTCACATGCTGAGCCCTGAGCAAAGCACTTAAAGCCCCTTGTATGCCCCATACCATGTCATCTTCATCACCATCAAACAAGGGAGGAATCAGTGTCTCGACTCAGTTGAAGCTACAGCTAACCTCCTAGGTGGGCCCAGCGCTGATCTCCATCACAACCAAACAAGGCAGAAATCAGTGTCTAGACTCAACTGAAGCTACAGCTAACCCCCTAGGTGGGCCCAGCGCTGAGCCCCTTACATGAGTCTGCTCATTTACCCCCATAGCAGCCCAAGGAGGCCAAGGCTATCCTCATCCCCTTTTGCAGATGAGCCTTAGTGTTGTCAAGTCACTTCCCTAAGGTTGCTCAACAAGTAAATACAGAGCCAGGCCTGGAGCCATGTCTAGAAAGCCCAGAGCCCATGATCTGGCCCCACATCCAGGCTGTCCTTGAGTCAGAAGGGCTAGGTGAAGCTAGAAGAGAGAGAGGGGCCCTCTCCAGAAGGCAGTGGAATCAAGGCTGGGCCGGGGGTATTCAAAGGCAGTGCAGGCACGGGTGCTGAATCTGAGCCACAACCCCAGAGGAGGGTACAGGACCCTGCAGTGTGGGCTCAGGGCGAGCACAGGGCAGGGTGGTGGCTGAAAAGGTCTGCCCTGGACACCATGCTCTTCCTGCCTGTCTGTGGACATCCAGGATGTCCCCCTGACTGTCACCTCTGGAAACCCTGTCTTTCACTGCCTGGCCCAGCCCTCACCTCTATGGAAGGCCTCTGGTTTCTCCATCTGGTTCACAGTCCCACATTTATCTGAAGCCCTCTATTGCCCTTGGTCTGCTCCAGTATAGGGCAGTACTTCATTATACTGTTATTCAGTCGTCATTGTTTCAGAGGCCACAGAACTGGGAAAGCAGGAGCTGGAGGGAGAATTCATTCATTCATTCAACACAAATGCACAGCACTTCCTGCATGGTAACACAGAGGTAAATGAAACAAAAGTGTTCCCTGTCACAGATGCAGATGCTGTTGTTTTCCTGCCATGACCCTCTCACCCCACCTGCAGTGAGCTCCTGATGATAATACCCATACATACCAACAGCTCACTGCATTTCTCTACCTGAGGACACTCTCATCTCAGAGCCTGGAGCAGGCTGGACATGCCAGGAATCAATGCTTCAGGAGCAGTCATGGACCAATGGGGATGGAAGTTGGTGGATAAAGACCCCAGCATCCTCAACCTGAAGTGGGAAAGTTGTGAGATGTGTCTAAAATGGTCTCCCAGAGGTCCCCAGTGAGACAAAGTCCCAGTCACCTGTGACACCAGTCACCACTCATCAACAAGACTGTCCTCCCTTCCTTACCTCACTTATTCCAGTGCTTCCTAATAAACTAATTTCCCCCAAAGCTCGTCTCAGGGTCTGCTTTGTGGGGGAACTCTACACCTGAATAGCTTACAGTCTAGTAAGAAGACAACATCTAGAAAATCCTAACTCCTTATTTTACACTTGAAGGAGCTGAACCCAGAAAAGAGAATAAGCTTTCTTAGTATGTCCATTTTAACTCCATGTCTGTAGTAGGATCTTCTCCAAAGCTGAGACAACTCCTGTCATATATTTCTTTGATGTTACTCAGGGCTGGGCACACAGTTGGAGCCCTATAAATACACATTGAGTTGAATTGATTAGTAATGCTATAGACTTCCCAGTCCTGAGGGGAACCAAAGGGCTTGTGTCCTAAGCGCTGCAAATTAGCTACATCCAGGTGCACGCACCTGAGTTTAGCTGATTCTCACTATCTTGAGCACCCAGAAATGAACACGTGCAGCTGATTCTTTTCAGTGCAATCCTACAGACCTATGTTCACATTACGGACCCTGGCACTGGGCAAATTACTTCATGCATTCATTCCACAAGTATTTTCTGAGCAACTGCAAGGTGCCAGTCACTGTGTGAGCCACCGAAGACATACATAAAGATCATAAGGTCATCATTGCGTGGAGCTTATTCCAGTGGGGGAGATAAAAACAAGCCAGTAAATAAAAACCATCATTTCAGATTCCTCATCTGTAAAACAGGAAAAGTGGGCATTCCTCATGGCCGAGCCAGGAGAAGCACCTGCACAGGTTTTGGGGTGCATACATTTAGGTTCTCCCCTCCACCACCCCAGGTTTGACGCCAAGGGTTTCTAAGGAGGTGGCCGAGGCAGGAACATGGGCTAGAATAGTAACTAGGAGCTGTATTTCAGGCCCCACTTTGCTCCTACCCTTCTCCATCTCTCCAAGGAAGGACGAAGGCCACTCAGGTTGGCAGATTCCAGGACAACAAACCAATGTCGCCAGTGACAGATTTCAGAGAGTAGAGTTAAAAGGTCAGGTCGTGAATTAGCTCTTGTTTCTCCTCCTTCTGAGAATCCAAAGTGCTAAGAGATAGGGTTAGTGATAAGAGCTCGGGTTAGGCCAGCTGCCCTGAGCTCCGGTCTCATTATCTCTCTCTCCCTCCCAAGGCTTTTTCCTCCGATAGGCACGCTGAGCTAGCTCAGGGTTAGATATCAAAGTGGACAGCCATCTGTCTCTCTCTCTCTTTCTCTCTCTTCCCCAACTGCTCCCTGCCCCATGTTCCTCTCCCACTAGGTATTGGAGCTCCTCTTTATTCATTCTAAGGTTTGCCCAGTGAGATAATAAAAGAGGTTGGGAAGACAAACTCCAGAGCCAAACTGCCAGCTTCAGTCACTTGTGACCTTAAGAAAGTGACTTACCCTCTGCACAGCCCAATTTTTTCATCTGTCAAATGGGTGCAATAACAATGATTTTCATCTCAAAGGATTACAGAGAGGCAGCTCATGGACGGCTCTAACTTAACTGCCAGCTGTTTCCAGTCCAACAGGGGCAGGAAGCCTCTCAGGCTATTATCAAGTCAAAGCATCCCCCACAATTCGGCACTCCACGCTGGGGCTCTGTCAGGCTCAGCTGGCAATCCTAGGCTGTTTACCTCCCATTTCTATTAGTGCCTGTGTTCTTCCCTCCACTGCTGTTGTCTAGGGCTCCATTTGCTTATTCCTCGGATAATACCACCAAAATTTTTATATTTTTGTAGAGATGGGCTTTCCTCATTCTGCCCAGTCTGCCTTTATCTGGTTTTAAAACAAAGCAAAAAAAAATCCGGATTTTTATTTGTAATCATCTACCTTTTTTTCTTTCCTTTAGCTAATTCACCCCAGCCTCACCCTGATGTCTAACATAACCCCTTCTCTCTCTCTGTGATCGCAAATATTCGGTTGTGATTTTCCCTTCTGGTGGGAAGGCTCAATACGCCAAGAAATGCCTTCCCTCTCCTGCTTTTCCCCTGACAAGCATCAACACAGAAAAACAATGACTTATCCTTTCCAGACAAGCCCCCAGATCTGCTGGGAATTGCCTGCCCCTCCCGCTCCCTGGCTCCTGCTCCCTGGCTTCTGCTCACAGGCGCTTTTCCCCAGACTCTAGGGCCGGGCCGGTGGCAGAGTGGGGGGCCGGGCCAACTCCTAACCATCCCTGAGCTGTGGCATTGGCTGAATTAATCCAAGAGGCGGATGGCAGCCATTCAGACTGAGGGCCACCTGTGCTCAAATTTGAAAATCCATTCACTGGGGAAAAGCTGGCACTCCCAAAGAAAGTCAATGGATTTTCGTTCACCAAACATTGCTTTGGGCAAATAAGCGATTTTATTTCCTCTTCCCCACCCCCTTGAAAACATCAATGAAGTATTTTGTGGTGTTGCTGACAGCACATGTCACTTCGGAATTGAAAATAAAATCTTAGAGCTATTTATAACTGACTGGCAAATGGAAGATAGTGGAATGGGAGCTAAGAAGAAATCTGAGATTAGTGGGGTGAGCTAAGAGCCAGCCCCTCCAGCTCCGAGTTGTGCAGCTCTGGAGGAGCCACTCAGAGTCTCTGGCCCCAAGTCCTGATCTATAAAGGAGGATGGATGAGCCCTGCCCACCTCCCTAAAAAGGGAGCAAGGATGGGGCGTGGAGAGGATGAGGAAGGAAGAGTTGGCAAGGGAAATAAGACAGGGACACGTACATGCTTTACAAGGAAACGTGGGAGGTTCTTTTATGAGATGTTAGGTGCCCATGCAAGTGACATTTCAGAGACCTTGAGGGATCCTTCTTAAAGCAGGGGTTAACTTGAAGTTGAAGATCTAAACAGCTTTAACAGGCCTGGGAACCACCTGTAAGCATATGCTTTATCTGAAGTGCAGGGTGCACCTCTCTGGAGAGAAGGTCTTTAACTTATATCAAAATCTCAAAAGAAATGGAAGTCATGCGTGGTGGCTCATGCCTGTAATTTCAGCATGCTGGGAGGCCGAGGCAGGTGCATTATCTGAGGTTGGGAGTTTGAGACCAGCCTGACCAACATGGAGAAACACCATCTCTACTAAAAGTACAAAATGAGCCAGGTGTGGTGGCACACACCTATAATCCCAGCTCCTCAGGAGGCTGGGGCAGGAGAGTCACTTGAACTCAAAAAGCAGAGGTTGCGGTGAGCTGAGGTCGCACCACTGCACTCCAGCCTGCGCAACAAGAGCGAACCTCTGTCTCAAAAATTAAAAAGAAAGAAAGAAAGAAAAAAGAAATGGGGAGATGTTATTCAAAGGGTACAAACTTTCAGTTATAAGGTGAATAAGTTCAGGGGAATCTAATGTATAGCATGGGTTACATATATATATAATGTTTAGCACAGACTATAGTTAATAATACCACATTGTTTACTTGAACTTTGCTGAGGGAGCAGATCTTAAGTGTTCTTTTCACACACATACACATACACACACACACACACACAATGCTAACTATGTATAGTGAAGGGTGTGTCAATTAATTTGCTTGTGGTGACCATCACCCAATGTATACATATATAAAATCAACATGTGTATACCTTGGATATATATCATTTTCATTTTTTAATTACACCTAAATAAAGCTGGGGGGAAAAATTACCAAAAGCATTCAGAGAGTTTAACCCAACATTCTAGGTGGGGAAGGAGGCTTCAAACTCAGATGCCCACCAAATCCAGGTAGGTGCCCTTGGGTGAAAGCTGGGAAAGGAACCAAACAAATGGACCAGTGTGGACAGCGGCAACCTGGCAGCTCCAGGCCCAACAAAAGGCAGTAGCCACTGCTGGGCTCTGAGGTGACTGTCAATCAGGAATGTGGCCCAAGGGCCCCTGATGCTTTATTTTCTCAGTTGTTTGTTTGCTGAGGCAGAGTCTCATTCCATTGTCCAGGCTGGAGTGCAGTGACACAATCTCAGCTCACTGCAGCCTCGATCTCCTGGACTTAAGCAATCCTCCCACCTCAGCCTCCAGATCAGCTGGGACTACAGGTGTGTGGCACCATGCCCAGCTAATTTTTGTATCTTTTTAATAGAGATAGGGTTTTGCCATTCTACCCAGTCTGTCTTTATTTGGCTTTAAGACAAAAAAATAAAATCCAGATTTTTATTTATAATCATATACCTTTTTCTTTCCTTTAGCTAATTCACAGCTTTAAAATCATTTGGGTTTGGCTGAGTGAGGTGGCTCATGCCTGTCATCCCAGCACTTTGGGAGGCCGAGGCAGTTGGATCACCTGAGGTCAGTTCAAGACCAGTCTGGCCAACCTGGTGAAACCCCGTCCCTACTGAAAATACAGAAGAAATTAGCCAGGTGTGATGGTGCATGCCTGTAATCCCAGCTACTTGGGAGGCTGAGGCAGGAGAATCGCTTGAACCTAGAAGGCGGAGGTTGCAGTGAGCCAAGAACATGCCACTGTACTACAGACTGGGTGACAGAGGGAGACTCCATCTTGAAAAAAAAATTGTTTGGGTTCAATATAACACATCGTCAGGCTGCATTCAGCCTGAAGACTCCACTGCATTAATTCTATTCTGGAGTCACTTGGGGAGATGTCTCATAGCTGCTCAAGAGGAACCCAAGACCAGCATCATGATTCTAAAATGGTGCCATCGTGAGCCCTCTTGAGGCCCCTGGTGTCACCATCTTTCCACATGTTCACTTCTGCTAGGAACCTGCACTCTCCATCAGCTCCTCCCTCCAACTCCTACTGGATCCATTTCCAAATCCCTATCCACTGACCCTCAGACCTCTCCTGATTCAAGCCCTCTGCTCATCTCCTGGACCTGCCTGGTGTGTACGCATCTATCTTGCTATCTGCAGCATGGCGGCCAACTAGTTCCCAGCCACAAGCCTTTCCCTTCTTTGTGCATACAGGCAATCATGAGAGATGGCTGCCCCGGCCTCTGCTACACATGACAAAGAAGTTACTTTACATCATTGAACCTCAGTTCCCAAACAGTCCAATGCATGTCAGGGGTCCTATTACTCACAGGAACTCTAGGCCTCCCTTCGTTCTTTCCCTTGAATTCACTAATTGAATCCCTATTGCTTTTTTAATCTCTGGGGAGGAATGAGTGGGTTGTAGGTGTGGAGAAAGATGCCAGAAGTGCTCCTCCAAAACCTTGCCTCTTGAGAAGTAGGATTTCATTTCTCCCTAAGGAAACACTAAGAGTTGGAGATAAGAGTTCCCTAGCAATGTAGTCATTCACTTTGCAACAAGACTGAAAACGAATTGCTTATCCTCTGGAGACAAGGTCCGTAAGCTGTTTAGACAACACCCTTGCTGTTGTCTGCATGGTTTTGGCCAGGCATGAAGAAGGGAATGTAATTGTTTAATGCCCTCATCTTTCTTGCTGGATCCTAAGCTTCACAAGGGCTGGGTCTGTTTTGTCCTGTGCACATCTGAGACCTCAGTTCCTGGCGTGGGTCCTGGCATGTGGCTAGAGCTCAAGAGATGGTTGAAATGAATTAAATCTGCTGACAGCAACACCTGGCATGCCACCACTCCTGAGTTTTCTCTTCCCCAAACTAAAGTACCTCAGAGTCTTCAGCCCTCCTGACCCCACAGTCACTTCAGGGAACAAGTCCCCATTGTATAGTGACCCCATCCCAACATAATACTCCACAAAAGATTGAGCAGCCCAAGGCCCTCAGTGCAAGACTTTGCTGTCCCCTGCAGACTGCCTTCTTCTTTGCATGTGCCTGGGACAAGGCTCATATTTCTGACAGCACCATCAGCTCACTGCCTGTGGTCCAGGACAGAGCTGCAAGGAAGAAGCTCCGGAGCAGCCTGCTAAAGCTAACGGAACGGTTCCTGTGCGTGGAGGGAGCTGCTGTTCCACCAACATGTAATAGAAAAATAAATCCCTTTACAGATGAGTAGACAAAAGCCTGGAGAGGGATGTGTCATCTCAAGAATAGGGTGTGGAATTGATTGTAGAGAAAAGGGGTCCCCCAGGGGGATAAATAGTGAGCTGTAGTCTTCATGCTCTGTAGTTTGAAAACAGATAAACCTCCAGAAACAGAAAGACAAGATTAGAACAGAATGAGTCATTGGAGGTTTTCTTTTTTTCTTGTTTAAAACAATTTTATCAAGATGTGATTGACATACAAAAGCTGTGCATAATTAATGTATATAACCTGATAAATTGTATTTTTGTTTTGTTTTGTTTTGTTTTGAGACAGGGCCTTGCTATGTTGTCTAGGCTGGTCTTGAACTCCTGGATTCAAGCAATCCTCTCGCCCTGGTCTCCCAAAGTGCTGGGATTACAGGTGTGAGCCACCCTAATGACTTCAGATTAAGTGTATACTCATGAAATCATCACCACAGTCAATGCCATAAACATATCCACCACCTCCAAAAGTGTCCTCCTGCTCCCTTTATTTTTTTTAACTTGTGTCTTTCTTTTATAGTAACTGGTAATCCCACTTCTGGATCTATATACCCAGCAATTGAAATCAGGATCTCGAAGAACTATCGGCACTCCCATGTTTATTGCAACGTTATTCTCAATAGCCAATATATAGAAATAACCAAAGTGTCAATAGCAGATGAATGAATAAAGAAAATGTGCTACGTACATTCAACAGAATGTTATTCAGTCATTAAAAATAAGGAAATCTTGCCGGGGGTGAGAACAGGGATGGAGTTGGAGGACATTACACTAAGTGAAACAAGCCAGACACAGAAGGATAAATACTACTGGAGGTTTTCATGAGATCTGGCTTGGTGACGGGGCAGAGTAATGAATGGAGAAGTAGCTTTGACTCAAAAGACTTACCTTTAGGTCCTATGAAGTCCATGGAAATAACCTTAATTTCTTCAAGCCTAAATTTCTTTCTCCATAGTGGCAGACTGAATTGGATCCAGCTCCTCACACCCCAGTACAAGTACTCTGCATCCACCCTCCTTTGCCAATGCTTTTCCTTGACTCGGCCATGTGCCCTGCCTTAGGGAATAGGATGTTAGCTGTCATGATAGGAGTGGAGAATTGAAATGTGATTGGGCTGCCATCACGCCTGCTTCTGTGCTCTGGTGATCTGCCTTGGCCTGAGCTTCCCTGGGGTGCAGTATCTGTTCTTCAGCCCAGGACTCAGAACTGAGTTCAACCTGCAGGCTGGAGCAAAGCTCAGCCAAACCCACAGAGCCACCCTGCTGAGCCCAGCTGAGATCAGCCTATCCACAGTCAATCAGAAAACTCATGAACAAGGGGAATAAATACTCATTGTTTTATACCAGTGGGAGTCTATGGCTGATTGCTACACAGCGAAAAAGACTGGTGCAATGAGGGCAGCATCAATTCTGATGAACTCTTAGCAACAGGCTCTGAATCAGAAGCCATGACAGTAGACACAGTCTCTTGTACATTATAACATACAACAGATGTAAGGCATTTATTTATTGTTATTGGGTAAATAATTCAAATGGGTCTCAAATGAAGTGAAAAGAACATGTAAACAAAAAAGGAAAGTAAATTGTATTATCTCATGCCTCACTTCAGTCTTTTTACAAAGATCTGCTCATGCCCCTTCTCTACTTAAAACTCTCTGTTACTTACAAGGTGTCATAGAAGCCTTGTCAGGCACTGGCAGCTTTTAATGTGGTCCCATCATGCCTCTCCCACCTTCTCTTTGGCCTCTCATTCACCCCATGGATGATTCACTGCATATTCCCAAGAGCCAAAATTGCACTAAAAATGATTCCCTAACCACCTCAAAACCTTTACCCTCTGTGTATTTAGACAAGGCATTGCTATTTCCCAAGTGCCACCTCTTCTAGAAGCTGCTTCTGCCTTCCTTAGGCAGTCAGCCACTCTCTCCTCTAGCTCTCACAGTTCATAATCCTTTGAGCATGTACCCCGTTCTGTGGTAGACTGCTGTGTAGTGACCCTTCAAGGAGCCATTTCTTCCAGAATCCATGCCCTTATAGAGTCCCTTCCCACTAATAGATTATAACAAAATTATCATTGTACCCTTCCTAGGATTAGCTTTTAATTTAGCCTGGCAACTTCTGCTTCCTCCCTCTTGGAAGTTTCTTCTAGAAATGCAGCCACCATGTTGTGAGGCAGCCCAAGCAGCCATGTGGAAAGCACTACATGAATGAGAGAACTGTGGCCCCTGCCTGACAACTCCAGCTAATCTCTGGTCAAGAGCTCTCAATGATTCCAGTCCTTTAGACACCCCTGAAGTTCCAGCACAACTGAGCTCCCAGTAGAGTTTCCAGATGAGGAAAGCCTTCTCAACACCCCAGCAAGGCAATGTGAAGAAGAACAGTTGCTCAATAAACCCAGAAAATCATTAATAGTAATATGCCACTCATTATTTTAAGCCATTAAATTTGAGGGTGGTTCATTATGCAATGAGAGATGACTGAAACACCTCTTTCTGTCAGGGTTCTCAGTTGCAAACAACAGAATTGATTCAGTCTTTTATTAAAGGAAATGTAGACAATGGAAGAATTTCTGAGAGGGCTGTAAAATTATGCCTGAAGGCTATATATCCTGTAACAAAATCTTAATTACATCACTGATGGTTCTGATGAAGTCCCAGTGTTGCTGGGCTAACACCATGTATACTATAGTCAAGTTGTCCACCCCTTAAGCTGAATGTCTCTTCATCACCATCACTAGAATGGATTTCAAGTTTTATCTCCTTCTTCATGTCCCACTTTTAAATCCAAATTTGATGTTATTCCTTCTCAGGAATAGAAACCGGGTCTTGTGCTATGTCCTACCTTTAAAGGAATCTCGAAAAGTAAGTATATTAGTTTACTATAGCTACGATAATTATACACTTGGTGGCTTACATGACCAAAATTTATTTTCTTTCAGTATGAAGGTCAAGTTTCAATGGACTAAAACTCAAGATAATGAGTGGTCTGTGTTTTTTCTGGAAGCCCTAAGGGAGAACACATTACTTGCCTTTTCCAGCTTCTAGAGGCTGCCTGCATTCCTTGGCTCATGGCCCCCTTCACATCAGTCTGACCTCTGCTACCATCCTCATGTCTCCTTGTCTGAATATGCTTCTCTTGCTTCCTTTCCTTATAAGGACACTTGTGATTGCTTTGGACCCACCCAGATAATCCAAGATAATCCCCCATTTTAATATCATTAACTTAATCAAATCTTCACAGTCTTCTCTGCCATGCTAGTTGACATATTCATAGGTTCTGGGGATTAGGACATGGACATTTTTGGGTGGCCATTATTTTGTCAACCATAGTGAATTTCTGACTTTAATCTTAGAAAGATAGAATTCTGAAAATAGAAAATTCTTCAAAAATGGGGGGGAAAAAATCAGTGACTTTACTAGTGCTGCTTACACATATATTATGTTTCTGTTTCTTTCTGGTTACATAGGATATTCTACATCCTTGGCCTTTTTGAAGAGTCATGCCCATGCAACTTGAAATACAAGCAGAAGTGGATGACAGCCTTACTTTTAGCATGGCAAAGTTCATCATGCTCTTTCTGTTTCCTGCCATAGTCACTGGCAAACAGCAGCCTCTCTACCAACCTGAGTCCTAGAGTAAGGCAGAACCCCCAGATGACCCGTGATAGACATGCAGCATTGATGAGAAATAAGCTTTGTTATGTTAAGCTACTAAGATTTGGGGGGCCAAATGAACCCATTCCAGTGTTCAAAACACTCAGGAAAGCAAAAAGCATGTATACTACACATTATTTTGTAATTGTATGCTTCCAAGTATGTCTCTAAAAACTCTTATCCACTGGTTGCAATGGAGCTAACTCGGTCAAGATCCAGCAACAATTAAAGAAGTCAAAGGTCAATCTGAGAAATATTCAAAAGGTTAAATCTTCTCAATGCAACTTGGCATATCCTCCCATAACTCCTGAATGCATTCATGCATGCACACACATATACACACACACACAGAACAAGGTATCCATCATCACAGAGAAGCTGCTCCTTCATTACCTTCTTCTAGGTTCCCAGCTGTTACACAACCCCAGGCCAGGAAATCCAGTGGACTGCAGAAGAGAAATGACAACATTGCTAGGTTCTCGGAAGCCTAAATGGGGATGAAGAGCTAAGTCAACTGACAGGGAAGAGAGGTGCTCAGCTGAACAAATAGACTTGACAGACTGGTTATAACTGTGTCTGCACAACTCCGCAGCCCCAGGAAATGTAAGAAGACAGAAATCCAGACAGCCTGAGTCCTGGTGAGGCAAGCTAGTTAAGGGCCAGGAAAATCCTCCCCCACATATGTACTCACTAGAAAGGTCTTCACTGAGGATGGGTGTTTGCGAGAGAGCCAGGCCTGGAAGACAGCTTAAAGGAAAAAGGAGAAAACTGTTGTGTAGGGGGGTGTGATATGATGTGGGGTCTATGTATGTCAGCATGGGGGTCAGGATGGGTAGGGAAAATAGAACACTATTTGTCCTAGAAATAAGTCCAGAACCTTTCCTCCAATGGGGTAGTTAGCACAGGGGCAATTCTCAGTGAGTGTGGTAGAGAGGGGTTTCTTTAATTTTGGGGTAGCTCAGTGGTTAACGTGATTTTAGAATCATACACACAAGCTTAAATCCTAACCACTGAGAATATACAGGTAGCTAAAAAAAAAAAAAAAAAAAAAAATTAAGCTTCATGCATGTCAAATATGTTATA
>CAUYQU010097580.1:0-12807 GCA_963574635.1 Cheracebus regulus | reverse complement strand
CCTCTGATATCCTTTCTTCTGCTTGATCAATTCGACTGTTAAAACCTGTGCATACTTCGCGGAGTTCTCGTATTGTGTTCTTCAGTTCCAGTAATTCACATATTCATTTCTACATTGTCTATTCTCATTAGGATTTCGTCAAACCTTTTTTCAAAGTTCTTAGTTTCTTTACATTGGGCTAGAACATGTTCTTTTAGCTCCCAAAAGTTATTATCCACCTTCTGAAGCCTAATTGTGTTAATGGAACACACTCGTTCTCCATCAGGCCTTGTTCCCTTGATGGTGAAGAACTGTGATCCCCTGTAGAAGGAGAAGAATTCTGCTTCTGGGTATTCTCAGCTTTTTAATGCTGGTTTCTTCCCATCATTGTAATTTTATCCACCTGTCGTCTCTGTAATTGCCAACTTTCAATTTAGATCTCTGAGTGGACGTCCAACTTGTTGATTCCCAACGCCGAAATCTGAGCAACCCACTGTGCTGGCTAAAACAGCGGCATTAAGATTCGTGGTGCTTTTCTGCTCGGGGATCTCCAGTCTGGTTTCCCTCTTGAATCCCTATTTCAATCATGTAAATAGGCAACTGTGCCTTCCCGGAGATCCAAACGTCGATCAAAAGGGGACCTAGTTCCGTTTACTCTCTGGATTTACCTATTCTGGACATTTTATATAAATGGAATCTTACAACATGTGGTATTATGGGTTGAATCATTCCTCCCCCACCCCCACCACATTTATAAATTGAAGTCTTAATGCCAGTATCTCAGAATGTGGCATTATTTGAAAACAGGGTCATTGCATATGCAATTAGTTGAAGAGAAGGTCATTAGAGTGGCCTTAATCCAGCATAACTGGTGTCCTTATGCAAAGGGGAAATTTAGATATGAAGATACACACACAGGGAGAACATCATGTGAAGATGAAGGCAGAGATTGAGGTGATGCTTCTCTACGCCAAGGAGCGCCAAAGATTGCCAGCAAACCACCAGATACTAGGAGTGAGTCATAGCACAGATTCTCGCTCACAGGCCTCAGGAGGAAGCAACTCTGTGAATACCTTGATCTTAGACTTTCAGCCTCCAGAACTGAGACAATACATTTCTGCTGTTTGAGCCACCCAGTTTATGCTGCTTTGTTATGGCAGCCCTGGGAAACTGATACATAATGGTCTTTCATGTCTGGCTTTTTTCATTTAGCATAATGTTTTGTTTTTCTTTTCTTTTCTTTCTTTTTTTTTTCTTTTTGAGACGGAGTCTTGCTCCGTGGCCCAGGCTGGAGTGCAGTGGTGCAATCTCGGCTCACTGCAACCTCCACCTCCCAGGTTCAAACGATTCTCCTGCCTCAGCCTCCTGAGTAGCTGAGACTACGGGCGTGCGTCACCACACCTGGCTAATTTTTGTATTTTTAGTAGAGACTGGGTTTCATCATGTTGGCCAAGCTGGTCTTGAACTCCTGACCTCAGTGATCAGCCTGCCTCAACTTCCCAAAGTGCTGGGATTATAGGCGTGGACCACTGTGGCCAGCTAGCATATGTTTGCAAGGCTCTTTTTCACTTAGCATAATGTTGTAGCCTGTATTGGTACTTCATCCCTTTTTATGAATGAATAATATTCCGTAACACCTTTTATTTATCCATTCATCTGTTAATGAACATTTAATTGATCTCTAGTTTTGGTTTATAATTTTAAAAGCCAGTTGTGCATGGTGGCTCATACCCGTAATCCCAATACTTTGAGAGGCCAAGGCAGGAGGATCGCTTAAGCCTAGGAGTTTGAGGCCACAGTAAGCTATGATTACATCACTACACTCCAGCCTACACTCCAGCCTGGGTGACAGAGAGAGACCCTACCCCCCTCCCCACAAAGAAAAAGCTGCCATGAACATTCATGGACAAGTGTTTTAAAATTATTATTAGGGACAGGGTCTTGCTATATTGTCCAGGCTGATCTCAAACTCCTGGGCTTAAGTAAGTGATCCTCCTGCCCAATCCCAGCCAATGTGCTGGGATTACAGGCGAGAGCCACTGCAGTTGGGCCACATACAAGTTTTTGATGTGCATACATATGTTTACATGTCTCTTGGATATATACCCAAATTTTTGCTTTATAGGTGTGGAAACTGAGGCCCCGAGAGGTCACTTGCTCAAAGTTAGCACCTAGAACTCAAAAGAACTGTCCCTCTAACCTAAATGTGTTTGATTTCGAACTCAGAGGTCTTTCAACTATATCACACACACACACACATATACACACACACACTCATGTGCACACACATATACCTGCACCATACAACAAATGCTCCTTGGAGCCCACTGCTTTGTCCAGAGTGCAAAAGTTCAAGAGAGGCAAACAGAAGTGGCATGATGCTGAGAGAGATAAATGAGGCTTCCAAAGAATAAATAAGTCAGAACATTGATTTGAATATTACCAAGGGATAGAGCAGAAACATTTAACGGAGTATAAAGAGGTTAGTGAAGAGCGCATGGCCCTAGCTTGGCCTAAGGAGCACACACACCACTCCTATCGATTGCGACGAGATTTCTGGAAGTGAATGCACTTTACCAGAAAGATAGCATGCGAGTCAAAGCTGTTGCTGTGGAGAGAGCCGCACTGGAAATCAGGACACGGCCCTGCTCACGGAAGGCTGCGACCACCCAGTTATTTACTCACGGAGGGCGAGGCAGCTCTTACATCAGGAAAGTTGCTTACTATCAGGGTTAATACGGGAAGATTCGATTTCACTGTTTCTGTGAGTGAGCCGGATCAGAAGCTATTCTGAGCGGCCTCAAAGGAAAAGCGCCAGAAATCATAAATAAAGAAGTCAAGCGCATCCATGGCCATATCAAATGTGACATTCCTGAAGAATGTGTGAACATGCTATCTTTCAAGCCGCTGATTCTTAAAAAGGGACAAAATCGAAAATACCTTAGTCCCAGGGAACAAGAGAAGCCTCTAAAGTTAAAACCTAAACTAAGACGACGTAATTCAGGATGGAAAAAGAAGAACAGTGTTTATCAAAGTGTGAGACTCAGGCATTCGTTGAGCATGTCTTTACTGTTGACGGTGTCTGTGCTGTCACTCTGTTCCCACCGTTCTCCAGCCCCTTGCTCTGCTTCATTGTTTCTTGCAGTCATATTTCGTGCATGCCTATTGTTCCCCGGATACACTGTATAAGCATATTGTTTACTTGCTTATTGTTTATCCCCCAGGCAGCAACTAAAAGTTCTAGGACAGAAACCTGTTTCTTCTCGCTCACCTCACTTCCAGACAATGGTTCCAAGCTCCCAATTCACCTCCCTGGCTCTCCTTTGGGCTCTGTCCAATCCATTTTCCTGAAACCAGGCATGTCATTTTCCTGCTCAAAGTCTTCAGGGTGTCTCCTGGCCTGTGGGACCTAGAGGGTGGCCTGCTGAAAAGGGTCTGGGCTCCCCATTCTTGGCTACCTGACATCAGGGGTTTCCAGATGAAAACCTTTTTGACCCCCCTATCTGGCTTAGGGGATTTGACATTTTTCCAGGAGATCTCACCACTCAGGGTTGCTCTCCCAATTTCAGCATGACTCCCTTGGGTGAGAAAGAAAGAAGGAAGGAAGGGAGTAAGGGAGGAGGGGAGGGAGGGAGGGAGCAATAGTTGAGGGGTAATTCTGGGCCAAGCAGACACCACTGATGAGGTCCTTTACAGCAAGGAAGCTGGCGCACACCAGAGGACTTGGGGCCAGCTGCAGTGACACACTGCCACTACATCTCTCTCAGTGCCTTGGCTTTTCTCTGCTCCTGTGGAGCTCACAGCTCACAGCAAGACCTAGGAGACAATATTCCATGGAATGGAATTCCCCACAAAAAAATTCATGTCATGTGGCATTTACCCAACTCAAATGATGCCACAGAAGGGTTGCATGTTATGGTCAAGGTCAGAATTAGTTTCCCTCTGGCAACATGGCATGCTTGGTGAAGATGTTAAAGAAAGCCTAAGCAAAACAGCTCCCTGGACCTGTTGCCACCAGTGAGTTTCCTTTAGAGCCACTCCCCCAGTTCCACGTGCTGGCCCTGTGCTCAGTCAGGGTTTGGTTGGTCATAAAATAGAAATTCACTGAACTCCCTGGGAGTGATCACCTGTTGTTTTTTTTGTCTATTTGGATTATTTTCCCATCGTTCTGAAAATGGCCCTCTGATTTCTTTTTTTAAAGGATTCTTCACCCTATCTTAGTCTGTTTGGCTTAGGTGGGCCTGACCCCAATCCTCAAGTACAGAGGTAAGTACAGGGATTACAATACTCAAGGGGGTCACGTGACCCAGTCTGGGCCAATGACAGTCATCCCTGGGACCTTTTCTAGATGAGCCAATGAGTCAGCAAAAACCCTGGTCTGCAGGGATGAGAAAAAGGAAAGCAGAAATGGGAGATTATATGGAGGAAGAGGAAGAGAGAGACAGAGAGAGAGAGAGAAATGGAGGCAGAAGCAACCTTCTCATTCCTATAACTTCTGGTTATTCTTTATGTAGTAGGAGGCCATGACTTTCCTCTTTGCTTTATCATAACCTCCATTTTTACTTGAAATTCTCTATTAGTCAAGATTCATTCAATTTTTACATGACAGGAACTCAGATTAAATTAGTTTAAACAAGAAAAGGGGAATGAATTGGTTCATGTAATTGGAAAACTCAAGGGATGAATTCAGGTATGGCTGGATCTAGGGCTTCAAATGATATCACCAAGCTATTGTCTTTTAGCTGAATGCCGTGGTGGCTCATGCCTGTAGTTCCAGGTACTTGGGAGGCTGAGGTGGGAGGGTCACTTGAGCCCAGGAATTCGAGGCTGCAAAGAGCTATGATTTTGCCCCTGCACTCCATTGTGAGTGACAGAGACCCTGTCTAAAAACAAACAACAGCAACAAAGAAAGACACTTCTTTTTCTTTATCTTTGTGTTGGCTTCATTATTTGTTAGGTTTTTCCCATGAGGTAGAAAAGATGGTCCACAGTAGCTCTAGGCTTACCTAAAAACCCCTGAAAGACAGCATCTCTTTCCTAATAGTTTGACAAAGGCCAGGCTGAGTCCCCTGCTGTTGGTCATGGCTGTTTGATTTCAACCCCGTGGGGTTGGGGGTTGGAAGGTAGAGAGAGGAAGGAAGGGCATGACATTTTTTTAGTGTCTACCAGTGTGAAGTCCCTGTTAAGCCCATTTACATGCGACAGAGCCCATTTATAACCTCAATGAGGAGGGACAGTCCTGTGCATTGAAACCTCCTGCCTCTGAGTTCTTTTAAAAAATAATATATATATAAGCTGGGCATGGTGGCTCACGCCTGTAATCCCAGCACTGTGGGAGGCTGAGGTGGGTGGATCACAAGGTCAGGAATTCAAGACCAGCCTGGTCGACATGGTGAAACCCCATCTCTGCTAAAAATAGAAAAAATTAGCTGGGCGTGTGGCGGGTGCCTATAATCGCAGCTACTAGGGACGCTGAGGCAGGAGAATCGCTTGAGTCTGGGAGCGAAGGTTGCAGGGAGCCAAGATCACGCCATTGCACTCCAGCCTGGGCAACAAGAGCGAAACTCCATCTCAAAAAATATATATAGATATATATATGAGATAAAATTATATATCCATAATATATAATAAAATTACATACATACACACACACACACACACACACACACACACACAGAGAGAGAGGCAAGTCTCTCAGTGTTGCCTAGGCTGGTCTCAAACTCCTGGCCTGAGGTGATCCTCCTGCCTTGGCCTCAAAAGGTGCTGGGATTATAGGTGTGAGTCACCACACCCTGTGTCTTCATGGGTTTGAATAGGGAAAGACGGGCAGGACTTGGGAAAGGGTATGGGAAGAATTTGGAGGGGTGAACCACAGCAACAACAGCAGCAACAGCAGCAACAGCAGCCAGCATGACAGAGCTGGCACCCTGCTCAGCATTCCCATAGCTGTTTTATGAAATCCTCACCACCAACCCTATTATCTTCAACTTTTATTATCCTCACTCTCAGATGCAATTAAGGCTCAGAGAGGTTAGGTAACTCTCCTTTGGTCACACGGCTAAGAAAATGCAGAGCCAGGCTCGCAGTCAGGCCACGTGGGAGCAGACCCCTGGCCTTTGCCGTGGAACTGTGTTGCCTCTCGAGGGAGAAAGATGCACAAAGAAGAAAGAAGGAAAAAGCCTGAGGGGGCTGGGGGTTGTGGCCCCATGGGAGGTGAAGGTGCCGGGGAAAACTTTCTGAAGGGTGAGTTGACAAAATAACTTTTATTTATTTATTTATTCTTTGAGATGGAGTCTCGCTCTGTCAGCCAGGCTGGAGTGCAGTGGCGCTATCTCGGCTCACTGCAACCTCTGCCTCCTGGGTTCAAATGATTCTCCTGCCTTCGCCTCCTGAGCAGCTGGGATTACAGGCACCCACCACAATGCCCAGCTCGGTTTTGTATTTTTAGTGGAGATGGGGTTTTGCCATGTTAGCCTGGCTGGTCTCAAACTCCTGACCTCAGGTGATCCGCCCGTGTTGGCCTCCGAAAGTGCTGGGATTACAGGCATGGGCCACTCTGCCCAGCCACAGAACTTTGAAGAACAGGATTTGTCCAGTGTTTGTTGGAAGGTATATGAATTGCAGCACTTGAAACCATCCCTCTGACCTTCCTAAGTCTTTCTTTGCCTGCTTTATACACAAATACCTTCTGCGATGGGTTTCTGGTGGAATAGAGTGAAGGTGTGGCTGAGCTCCATGTCTTAGTTAGAGCTGTGTCAAAATGAAACAGCAAGCCTGGGTCAGCGGCCCAAGCCAGACACTAAACGAATTTAGCAGAAGCCACAGCTCTGATGCAGAGGGGGGTGTGAAAATGAAAGCCATTCCAGAACTCTCTGAAATATTGGGGACAGTGCTGCACTTTCCATAGAGTGTGAAAAATGCATTTGAACTAATATTTTGGAAATTGTCAAGGAAGGGAGGCCCCAGCTGAAAAATAGATTACACAAAGATGCCAAACTGAGGCCCCAGACCCTGGGAACATCAGCTACCCCTCTACATCCCCATGCCTCCCCTTGGGCTGGAGTTGCAGGATGAAGACTCTACAGTATGTTTGGCATGGGGTGGGCTGATGACATATGTAAGAAAGAGGCCAGAGAGGGGCTTGGAGCCTTTGGATCTCAGTCTCTGACCCAGAGCAAAAACCTTCCGATCGGTACTGGGGCATGAGGATGGTCAGATGAACTTCTAAGGGAGAGTCCCTGATGCTGGCTCCCAGATCTTGGGCTGGCTTTGCTGCCGTGGGTAGAAGGGTCCCAGGGCTTGGCATGGAGCTTACTCTGAAGACAGGCCTCAACTGGCTTCTGTTCTAAGGAGAAGGGAAGAGAAGGGCCGGGAGCCAGGCAGAACTTGGCAAGGGACAGGGAGGAGGGAATGAGACCAGGCTGGTAAACTCTGATGAGGAAAAAGTCTGGAATGCTGGGCCTGGAATGGGAGGGTGGCACGGGCCTGGAGGGGCTGCCTCGGAGGTGGCTGGAGCAGCAGCCAGAGCTGGGAATAGGGAGATGGCAGGAAGCAGGGAGGGAAACTTGTCCTGCTGCCCACCTGGGCAGACTCAAAAGCCATTAGGTTTCCCAGAGCAGCAGGCTTGGTGAGAGATGCATCTTGTCTGCTGCCAGAGGAGGGGTCTGGCCAGGAAGGCAGCCAGGAGCCGGATCTGGTAGCTGCGGGGCTCCTAGGT
This sequence comes from Cheracebus regulus, assembly GCA_963574635.1. Classification (NCBI taxonomy): domain Eukaryota; kingdom Metazoa; phylum Chordata; class Mammalia; order Primates; family Pitheciidae; genus Cheracebus; species Cheracebus regulus. The sequence goes on along the minus strand of CAUYQU010097580.1, from coordinate 5,111 downwards.
GAGCTCCCAGTTTTCCCCCTTCCCTCGGTGTCGGCTTCTCTGAGGCTCTGTTTGTCCTCCTTGCTGCCACTTCTCTCCCTCCCAGGCTTGAGGTGTCACCAGCATCCTGACGACTCCCAGAGTTCCAGCTTCTTCCCTGAGTTCTCTCCTGGGAGCCCTGATCTGGCATCCTTCACCCCGTGCTATCCACAGACCCTCAAATTCAGGGGGTCCCAAACTGAGTTCTTCTGCCGCCCTGGGGATAGGGAGCAAGAGGTGACAGGTGCTCCTTTCTTCGTCCCCTACCCTCAACCTGAAAAGAGGAGAGCTACTCCCCAGGCCTCAAGCCCCCTGCCTGAGCCAGTTTCTCAGGAATCCGACCCCACCCTTGGCCTCAGGCCTCCCTGCCTCCTGCACTCCTTCCTTTCCATCCAATCCAGGCTCTCCCTCTCAGCTGCCTTAGCCTCTCAGTGCTGTGGAGGCCAAGGCCCCTGCTCCCCAGGAAAATGCATTTGCAACCTCACTGCTTCAGGCCTGGCCCACGCAGCCCATGGAAGGTGAGGAGATCCTGAGATTTGGTTTGGTCTTGGAGGGAGAGGCCACCTTGAGCTTTAAGCCACCTAGGGAGGGCTTGACATGGGGCAGAGGACAGAAGCCCAACCAACAGCACAGTGACCTGTTTCCTTCAGGACTCTGTTCCCTGCAGAAATGGCTCCTTGGGGACTGCTCCAGGGGGAGCTGTGTCAACCTGGGGACACAGAGTCTCAGGTGGCTCTCGCTGGTGACCTCTAGAACAGAAGATTCCTATCAGGACCTTCCACGGTGCCTTTACACCAGCCTTGCCCACAGCATCTTCCCAGACACAGGGCTAGATATCCAGAAGTCAGGGAGTCATCCTAACTGCCCTCTCCTTTTTCCTGCCCCTCAACGTCTCCTCGATCACCAGACCTACTTCTCTGCTCCTGGTTCAGGTTCAGGTTCATGGCCTGGATGTCAGCGCAGGCCTCGCTGGTTTCCCTGCCCTGGTTCCTCCCCTCCACGGGCCGTGAACTTCCAAAGCCTTAGTCTTAGTTTCATCACTCTCCTTCACATCTGACGGCTCCCTATTACCCAGAGAATCATATTCCAACTTCGTACACATCAAATTCTCTTGATGTGATCTCCACCCTCATCTCCAGCTAAGTACACACAGTGTGACAGTTGGTAGTGACTGGTCCCAGAGCCTGGTATTGAGGGTTGTGAGGTTGAATCAGGGTTCAGTGAGAAGGAGAATGCAGTGATCGATTAGTGATGCCTGCTATGGACACAGGGGTTGCAGAACTGCAAGGTTTTTGTCACCCTGTGCTAGTCATATTAAACTGTCCACGTTTTCCCACCTGGAATCCAGCTGGACTCCTTCCACCCTTTCTCCATGGCTCAGGATTGAGGTATGAAGACCCATGTCTAAGATTATTGCCACCATGAACTCACCATTCTCCCCCAAACTTGCCAAATATTTATGCATGCTATTCCCCCCGCCAACCCCCGCCAAGACTCTCTTCCACCTGTCCTCCACTGGTCAAATCTCTCCTCATTTTTCTGTCCTTCTAATCACCTTGGGTCATCACGTTTCTCAGTTGCCTGGGCTTGCACTGTGGTGTTGGCATTGTTAATAACCAATAATTATTAACAGCATCCCTTTCACTTTCACACATGTCTCAGTTTGCACCATGAATCATCCACGCTTATCTGGATTCTAGCATACCTGATGCCAAAGACCCTTGTGTCATTTTCAGGTCTGTCTTGTCAGCACTCAGCCCAGTGTCTGGCACAGATGGGGTCGTTGGAGTGGAGAGGAATTGAGCTGACGGGAAGAAGGAGAGAAATCAGGCAGAAGGGTGAGGTGGGGAGACCCAGGGGCCCCAGCCAGGGGAGTGGAATAGTCAATGACAACGTGAGAGGTGAAACCAGGGCTTCCAATCAGGCCTGCAGATCACGCCTGGGAGCAGAGGGGCCGTGATAGAGACACCGATGGGGTAGAACATAAACAATCTGATGAAGAAGGCCCAGACCTTGCTGGCCCACTCACGGCATCGGAAAGTAAGAGATCTAAAAATAAACCTGGCAGACAGAGAGGAAGTGGGCCCAGCCCAGGAGCAGTCCCGTGCAGCTGCCTGCCGGCTCCCTGGGGCCAGGCTCTGAGTGGGTCCTGGTGACAGGCCTGAAGCCTCAGGGTCTGCACACTTGCAGTTCTCACAGCATGGAATGCGCCTTTCCTGGGCTATTTCCCCAGCAAACTCCTCCTCCTGAAGACTTCAGCTTAAATGACCCTTCTGGAAATCCTTCTCTGACTCTCATCCCCTCCCACAACCCACATCCTGGATGGATCAGTCCTCCCTGTTATATTCCTTTCTTCCATGGTTCTGTCATTAGATCTTATGTGATCATCTGTCTAACGCCTACTGACCTCCTTCACACAACTTTGAGGCTGAGAGCAGGGGTTTGAAATCCGATGCCTGGGCTCAAATTCTGCTCCGTTTACACAGGCTCTGAGACCTTGGGCACCTCTGTGTACCTCTCTGTGCGTCATCTGTAAAATCTTTCCTTGTCTAAAGTGGAGATAACAGTCCAGGCACAGTGGCTCACACCTGTAATCCTAGCACTTGGGGAGGCCGAGGCAGACAGATCACTTGAGCCCAGGAGTTCAAGACCAGCCTGGGTAACCTGGTGAAACCCCATCTGTACCGAAAATTACAAAAATTAGCCAGACATGATGGCACGTACCTGTGGTCCCAGCTACTCAGAAGCCTGAGGCTGGAGGATCACTTGAGCCTGGGAGGTCAGTGCTGCAGTGAGTCATGACTATATCACTGTACTCCAGCCCAGGCGACAGAGTAAGACCTCATCTCAAAAAAATAATGGAGAGAATGACAGCAGCTGCCTGTCAGGGTCGTTGTAAGGACAGTGTGTGTTGAAGCACATGGGATATTTAGAACCTGCCATCCCTGACACGTGGCAGGCCCTTTACTATCGGCATCCAGTACTGCTATCAGCCGAGGCAAGGGGCAAATCTATATTCTTAGACTGTCAAATGAATATGTCTTTATTTATGCACTGCCTTGTTCCAAAAAAGACTTGAGGCCACAAGATGATGTATGTCATTGAAAGCATTGTGGGGTTTATTTTTGTTTTTTTTTTTTTGAGATAGGGTCTTGCTCTGTCGCTCAGGCTGGAGTGCAGTGGCATGATCATAGCTCACTTCAGCCTCAACCTCCTGGGCTCAACCAATCCTCCCGCCTCAGCCTCCCGGGTAGCTGGGACCACAGCCATGTGCCACCACATCCAGCTAATTTAAAAATATTTTTATAGAGATAGGGTCTTGCAATATTGCCCAGGCTGGTCTTGAACTCTTGGGCTCAAGCCATCCGCCCACCTCAACCTCCCAAAGTGTTGGGATTACAGGCGTGAGCCACAATGTCCTGCTAGCACTGTGAATTGCAAAGCACATTTAAAAATCTAGTTGTTACCATCAACAGCCCTTGACTCCCCCCATGGATAAAGAGCCCTCCTCAGGATAGTCTGCCTGGACTGACACACACCTGTGTGGATGACTAGCTCCCTGCCTCCCAGAGTATCTGTTTTTGTCTGGTGATAAGAAAAGTCTGGGACTCAACTGCTCAGGAGGGTGAAGCAGGAGAATCGCTTGAACCCAGGAGATCGTGCCACTGCAATCCAGCCTGGGCAACAGAGACTCTACCTCAAAAAAAACAAAAAGAAAAGAAAAAGAAAAGTGTGGGTCTTGCAGAATGGAACTGGAACCTACCTGCCTCAGGTAATTTCCGGTGGCTGGTCCCCATTCTGCCCTCAGGGCCTCAGCCCTCTCAGCCCAGGATCTCCTCCAAGGAATTTGAGGACCAGGAGGCTCCAGTCCTGGACTGATCTGTGAGTTGGGAAGGGGAGTGAGGGGCTGGGGCAGATGTGTGTGTGGCTGCCTGGGGGGTACCCTGGCTGTCCACCCCCGCCCAGGCCTCTGAGGGAAAGTTAGGGGTGTGAGGACAACGGGGCTGTGTTTTAGTTAAACCGTGGCTCTTGGTGAAATCCCAGGGAGCCTGAATAATTGACAGTGTGGTCAGCTGCTGACCGCTGACTTCCAGGCGTGGCGGAAATCGATCTGGTCAACATTGACTGCCCTGGCCCTGGGAGGCCTGGGGGTCAGAGGTGAAAAGTATTGCCCCATCCTGAGTTCTAATCAAATGGTGTGGCGCTGGAATTAGGTGGACTCACCTGTGTGACTCCGAGCTGCCCTGCTTCGAGCCTGTTTCTTTCTGCCTTCAGCATGGCTAGGAATCCAGTCCTCACGAGGAGGCTGAATGGGAAAGAGCTGTGTGCATCGTAATGAGGGGAAGAGGATGAAGCTGGTTTGGGATGTGTCTGAATCTAAGTGTCCATGGGGAAGTCTGGAGGTGAAGGTTCAGCCACTGGATAGCTGGGTCTGGAGCCGACGGGAAGCAGGTTAGAATCCCGTCTCTAAGTGGTCCCTGAAGCCACAGGAATGAAGTTGTGCAGCGTGGATGCAGAGCCAGGAGAAGACTCAGCACAGACACTGGGAGGCTACCAACTTCTAAGGTACAGTTGTGGGCCCAGGAAGGGGAGACACACAGAGGGACAGAGGAGCCACTGGGAAGGAACAGAAAAAGTCAAAGTCAGAAGGGTCAAAGTCAGAAGGTGGAAGGCAGCAGAAAGGTCAGGGAGAATCAGGACTGAAAAGGGTTGGCTGGACCCAGCCTCAGGGGGGCTTCTCAGCACCCCCTGTGAGGGCAGTTTCAGGAGAGTTGTTGGGAGTATGGGAGGAGAACCGGGTTTTATCAATTGCAGGATTTCTAGGGGTGAGGAGATGCGGGGAGCTCACAGGAACCCACATCTTCACTTCCATGGATGACACCCTGCATGAAGCTCTGGCCATTTTTTTTGTTTTGTGTTTTTGAAACCGAGTCTTGCTCTGTTGCCCAGGCTGGAGTGCAGTGGCGTGATCTCAGCTCACTGCAACCTCCGCCTCCCAGGTTCAAGCAATCCTCCTACCTCAGCCTCCTGAGTAGCTCGGATTACAGGCACCTGCCATCACACTCGGCTGTTTTTTTTTGTTTTTTTTTTTT